>OY735273.1:8054984-8330552 GCA_963457715.1 Argyresthia albistria
TGCTATAACAAGGCTCGCTTGCTCATGGTGGTTTTTTGACCGATCTCACCAGAAGGAGGGTACCTAATGAAACTTGTTATACATTACAATAACATAGCGTCACGCCTGGGGTGGCAGAGGCACAACTGTGCCCACTTCCCATACGGGGTGGCAGAGGCACAACTGGCCCACTTTTAGCCAGGTATTCAATACTCTATTATTCCACGTGTATTTTATTCTAAACATAAGAAATAAGAAATTTATTCTAAACATAAGAAATAAGAAATTTATTTGCGATGTAAAGGGTATTGTTGTAATGTATGGACAATTTGTTTAATCGTACAGCTTGTAACAAAGGTCGTCCATTAACACACTTGATGTTGTGACATTGTACGTTACCCTCTAAATCCTCCAATATATCCTCTGTCAGAAAGTGAGAATTCTTAACCGCTCCTTTTTGGGGACACATTCGTCTAAGATGTCCTTTTTTGTCCACACTTTTTACATTTATAGCTTGTAAATCTGCACATAATTGTTTCATGATTGTTATAGCCACATACTGCACATTTCTTCTTTTCTCCCGTAGCCGTGTCGATAACTGGTGCGTTCGCCCTAACTTGTCGCCGCTCCATTGCAAAAACTTCTGGCCCGGTGGATGACTCACTCGCCGCTGTCCCGCGATGATGAACTTCCTTTAGCTTCACTGTTGTTGCGATTAGCTGCTGTACGAGCACAGCGAACTGCTTGAGCCAGTTCCACTGCTTTGGAGAATGTCAATATGTTTACATCTTCTGAGAAGAGACGTTCCCGTTCCTTAACATGGTCCAATCCGATGACGAATCGATCTCTTAGCACTGTATCCAGCTCCGATTTGAATTCACAATATTGGGCCAAACTACGTACCCTAGCTGCCCAATCAGGAATGCTTTCTTCTGGTAGCTGCATTGCTTTTGAAAAGGCATACCTTTCCGCAAACGCACAACGTTTTGATGTGAAATGCTTGTCAAAATGCCCGATCAACGTGTCATAGTCACAGGTGTCCAGTTCATGAGGAAACACAATATTACTTGCAATCTTGAACGTTTCGTCTGCCAATGATGTGAGCAATATTGCACGTCGTTTGATATTTCCTGTATCTTCTTCCTTTGTGATGCCATTCGCGATACAAAACTGAGATAGCCGCTGCTTGAACGTCGACCACTCTTGATACCGATGGTCGAACTTAAGATTTCCGCCAATTAATCCGTGAGCCATGTTACGATACTAATTATACCGCTTCTACACTGATTCGTAGGTGATTTAATCGTCGCCAAATGTTATATATGCGAATTAATTACAACACAATCAATACTTGTATGACGTGGTTTATTCAACTGACAGATCCAACAAGCTTGTTTTTACACTACCCTCTATACATACATTACAATTGTACAGTAATTATTTTGGTACATTAATTGAGCTCCTTAAACAGCTAGTCAATAGCATGCAAATATTTAGTATAAGTATGTACACGTTTATTAATTTGTATTATCCGAATGGCTGCAGACATCAAGATTACTTATAATGAGCGACTCGACGGCTATGCCATACGAATAAATAAATAAATCCAGTTTTAAAAGTGAAAAATTCCTGAAGTGAATAAAAACAATTCTTCAATAGCCATTTTGATATCCTGAGGTATCTTATTGTATACCGCTATAACATATGCACTGCCTACACTTTCATTATAGATTTTTCTATCACGCCTGGTTTGCTGGAAGAAATATTTTTTTAGAGATGAGCTCGGTCGTAGTATGTATATCAGTCTGGTTATTTAGTTCATGATGTTAATGATGAATCTTATTCGGGGTTCCGTACCCGAAGGGTGCCATACGGGACCCTTTTACTGAGACTTCGCTGTCCGTCCGTCCGTCCGTGCCGCTATAACAACAAATACTAAAATACAAAAGAAAATTAATATTAAAAGGGGCTCCCATACAACTAAAGTGTTTATTTTTTTGCGGTTTTTTATAGATAATAGTACGGAACCCTTCGTGCGCGAGTCCGACTCGCACTTGGCCGGTTATTATAATAATTAAATTAACTCACCACTAATATCATGGTTCCTCCACCCATACCCGACATTGAGCTCCTTATGGCCTTCGAACAGGCCAAAACTGATCCTGCCTTCTGACTCAACAGAATTCGAGGTCCTTCTCGCCCGTGAGTCAACCCAATGCGTCGTGCCAAGCGAGGCCACGATCAAAGCAATACACAGACAGGAACCGAAAAACGTGGCAAAAACCATCGACCTTTTGAACAGATTTAGCTTCATTTTGATGAAGTTCACTTTCACTGTTGGAGCGAGCTGTTATTTGTACGTCATCATCGATTTTCTTGCGGTAATTTCTAGTTTGTGGGAGTTAGCTCGTCGGCAGGCAGCATTGTTTCGTCATGGCAATTGTCCGTTTCTCTCTCCGTTCGAGGTATCTGAAACAGAGAATTTACATTTGGTTACGCAAATCGGGGCGCCCCACTGTTGATCATTTTGGCGATTTGATGGCTCATTGGGTTTACGGTTTTGGTTTCGTAACGTAGATTCCAATATTGTTATTGGCTTAAAAACAGGAAAACCGCTAATTTCCATACATTTAAGGCCGAAGAGGCTACACTTATACTCTACTTGCAACGATCCTGGCATACATCTCTCATCATCATCATCATCAGCCTCTCAGGGAACCCACTGATGAGTATAGGCCTCCTCTCCTCATGTATGTACATCTCTCGTTTATTCAAAATTCACAAGAATCTTCATACATCGTGATCGGAGTAGGTATTGATTTGGGGTGAGTGACCTCAAATGTATATATTAACATGGATATGCCTCAGAGATTCCGGGCTTTTTAAATTATTGTTTTTTTTTTCGGAATTTCATAATGATTACATGGAACTAGGTATAAAGTACGAATCGAAACGAATCAATATGAGCAAGATTTACAACATAAAAGCAGCATCATCGGCATGGGCGTTAAGTAAAAAATATTTTTTATATAAATAAAGCTATTTTTTACTTTATTTTCAATCACTGACTTGTGTGATATACCAAAATGTGTGGGTACTTGTAATATTCAGTCTATTAATAAACGGCGAATGCACAACACGTATCTATGGTATTTCATTCCCAATATCAGGATATCACAACTTGTTTACCATATATTTTGTATGCATAATGCAATGTTTGCGACTTTGCGACCAATCAGAGTACAGTCTCCAAGATATGTCATCGTTAACCTGCATGTGTGAACAATGCTTTTTTTCAAGCTACTAAAACACTATTTTAAGGCGCCTCATGAATAAATTAGGGGTGTTTTTTTTCATGTGTATTTCAGGAAATACTAGGCAAATCGTAATCAATTTCTGGTATATGTAATTTGACTGTATAATCTAGGGTTTTCATGAAGGAAAACGTGTTTGGATAAAATTTTCTCGATAGAAAATAAATCCAAAGTCCTTTTTTCCTTTTTTACCGCAGTAGTAGTAAATATGATCTTTCTATTAATTGTAATATGCGGAGAATTGTTGTTATTAGCGATTTGAAGATTGAAATGTAATTCCCTGGAATAGCTTATTTTTATGTTTTTTTTTTCGTTTTGGCGCTTACGTTGATTCAGATTAGGCGCGAGCGCACAATTGCCATCCCACTTATTCCTGTTCCCGAGTTATATTTGCTTCTCACTTCCGCAATCTTCGTTGACCTTGGTTTGTAATTATTCGTACCTCGCCTTAATTCGAATTGGTTTAATCCCGAACCTTCCAGAAAAAAGGCATATCCATTTTATTTATGACTTTCATGACCTGAGTAGGTATCAAAAATCACTCTACTTATTCCGATCACTGCATGATGTAACCTTGGTCTGCAGTAGTCTTCCGGAAAAAGGGCATTAGCAATTACTTAAAACTTGGTTTAAATAAAATTGGTTAAATCGGTTCATGCTCAAAACAAAATCCATCAATCCCTTGATGTTGAAAAACTTCCAGTTCAGTTCAGTTCAAAATTTTTGTTGACCATAAAATCATATCTACATATTACTTAGTCAACGTAAATATAATATTAATATTTTTGTATACTACCGCCCGTTCGGAAGTTGTGGGCTTAGGGATGGAGCAAAGAAGGGCAAGAAACTCCCCCGTATCTCTTTTAAAATATCAGAGCCTTAAAAATACAATGTTATGTACCTATTTCTACTTAAGTCTAAGGAAATACACCGAGGATAGAGGTACTGACTCAGTCCATCGCCCCTCTTTGGATTTCTGTGCGCTGAGATGGTAAAGACCATGCAGTTTTGTCATCTAAATATTATTTTACAGTGTAATAAGACTTCTTCAATAGGCCGTTTTTGACATAGTTTTTGAACTTCCTTTCTGGTAGCTCCGTTGCTTCATTAGGTATTTAAAAGATCCCCTATGCGAGAAAGAGAGGTTACAGCTGGCTCAGACAGAACCAAAGAAAACTGGCGCGGCTATAGGTACCTACCTATTTCCATTTCATGAAAAATATTTTCAACCGACTTCAAAAAAAGGAGGAGGTTCTCAATTCGACCCGTATGTTTTTTTTCTTTTCTATGTTTGTTACGCGATACTCCGCCAATTATGAACCGATTTGAACAAATCTTTTTTCCGCGTATAGGTAATACCTCAAGGGTGGTCCCATTGACACCAGGTCAGGATCTGATGATGGGATCCTGGAGAAATCGAGAGAACTCTTCAAATATTATAGGCAGACCTATAGTGATTTTTGTGTTTTTCATAATAACTCGTGCAAATGCCCATAGCATAATATTGTGATGCGGAACTGCTGATGAAGACCACATATGGCCACCAGATCTGCTCAATACTAGGTACAAATACAATGCGTGGCTGACGGGCAGGCAACGCATAGCCTAAACCGGTGGACCTAGAGCCATGAAACTTTGTACAGGGGTTCCTTAGTTGCGTGGGGTAGCACTGATATAGGATTTGACAAAATTAATTCCCCAAGGGGGGGGGGGGGGGGGTAAGGGGTTACAGTTAGTATTAAACTCAATCTAATCAAATAGGGTTTGTGGAAGTCGGTTTTTTCTAAAGTTTAGTTTTTGTTTCAATTATCTTTAGCAATGATTTAATAGTCGTTGACCTTCACACTAGGCAAGCAACAGCTACTAACCTAGCTATGTTATTTATTCATTATGGTACAACAAGTTTAAGAATTTCTATTCTTCTCTTTTCAACAATCAAATTAGCCAACTCCTACAACTGGTTTGAAATTCACTTTCATTACGCAATCAGCCGATTGTCAACCTTAATTTATTTGACAATAGAGTTCATCTTCTGGCCGGTACGTTCGTGAGTTTGCGATTACTGTTTACAAAATAAACCGGTCAAGTGATTAGCAGTTGCGCTAGTACTTAACATAGAGTAAATTATAGGCTATTTGAATTATTATTTCTTTCTAATGGAGTATCGAATAGTAGATTGTACAACAAGGGCATAAAACGCACCATATTACCCATTAAAATGGGTTTTATGTACGAGTTATACACTGTGCTTTTCACTTCGATTGTGAGGAAATTAAACAGAAATATTGCAAAAAAAGTAAATATTATGAAATAATTGCAAATTGAAATTACCGAGAAAAAATAAGGACTTCCCGCCATTAAACTTTTTTTTTGGACACGACGTGCCTCCGCAGCCGGCTCTGGCCGCCGGCAGTGGCACTTAGCATAGGTGTATGATGTGGCTATTTACCTGACGACCTTTGTCAGAGTCACGAAGATTTTACTTTATGCTCTAGAACATAAAATTTGATTTTATGCTGGCTATACCCGACATAAAGACGAACTTTACGAGCATGAGAAGTGAAAAAACCTTTTCCTATACGAGGTGGCGATATTCAATAATCGATTTCGAGACTGAAGGTTTCCTCATAATGTATTCCATCACCTTTGGAGTACAGTTTCCTATTTGTCGCATAAATAGCTTATGAGATGGAATACTTTGCACGCGGAAAAAGACACACTATTTATGTACACTGATGCTTCCTCGTTGCTATAACAGCATCGGAGCGAAGATTTCTCTGCGCAGAGACATGCGCGGAATGTACTGCGTAGGTGGGAAAGGTATGATGATCACGATCAGGCATGCGTAGTACTACTAGTATAGTAATCGCATTGTTTGTATGTGATGCGAGTTCGATATTCAAATATGAGTGAAAGTATGTATGGGAACAGGAAGTAGGCTGGCTAGTGCGTTCGATTTTAATTTAAATATCTAAGTATACTTGTCAAGTATGGGTAATTCGTAATTTCGTAATTTCTTTATTGTACTCACATGACAGTAAAAATAGCTTAAGACAGAAAAAATACAAAGGCGAGCTTATCTCTAATGGGTTTTATAAAAACTAAATTAATTCACCAAGTTAAAAACTTCACCCTGTTTCATCTTCCCCGCTTGACACTAATTCTGGCAGTCAAGTCCACGCGTATTACCTATAGAGGTCCTATAGGAATACGGTACTTATGCCAGAATTCATTTCATGATAATGCCGTAAACACCACAAAGTCACAGTAAGGTAAACAAATTGAGTTACGTACGTCACCAAAAACAAGAACAATCCAAAATTTTCACCAGCTAGATAAAGTCAAAATAACACCACAATTCTTTTACGCGTATTCTTGAGTAGCTACTTGAGCAGCTACTTATACTTATTACATGAGAGCGCGCTCAAAATTTCACGATATCAAACACACTCATCTTCACCAAAAGCCTTGGCAATGATGATATTATAACACCATATTCAACGGACAAACATAATTATCGACCAAATGCCTCAGCTTACCAAAACCGCATTTATTACATCGAGTACCGTAATTCACCTCCACGAATAGGGGACTTCGGCTAGTACAAGGGATAGGTACCATGTACGAGCTAAAGTACCCACTAATACTTTGTATTATGGACTACGTACGTACTAAAGGTAGATAGGTACCTACATACTAGTCATGGTACGATAAGCTTGGCTGGTTACTGCATTGACCAAATGGTTGAATAAAAAGAATGCTGATGAGGTTGGTTTGCTGGCTAAATGTAGTGGAAGGGAGAGCCCTTTTTGTTTTAACTGACAAAACAGAGAGGCAAAGGCACTTCTTCATCTGCCTATGATTACAAATATGACAATATTCGAACACTAAGAGACTTCGCCATAGTTTACGGTTTATCAAAAGGCTAAAATAAAACTTAACAAAAATAACTGGCCAAGTGCGAGTAGGACTCGCGCACCAAGGGTTCCGATCACACTTGGAGAGCGTAACACGTGTAATTAGGTTTCCACATAAAAAATGCGTTTCTGAGAAAAAGTCTTTATAGACGGTGAGACAGACAGACAGACAGACAGAAAGTTAGTTTTCGGATTTTTCCCTTTACTTGTGCTATAAGACCTTCCTTCATTCCAAATTTCATGACTCTAGGCCAACCGGAAGTACCCTATAGGTTTTGATTCCCTTGCGAGTTCCACGCGAGTTCATACAAATTCAGCAAAATTATGACATAATATCGCGGTATCTTTTGATTGCGTGGATCTAGAAGTTTAATTTTTTCACAGCTCCAAGGGACCATAGACCTGAGTAATCGATATTAATTACAACATGATACCTCTACGCGTTCCTGAGAAAAGGGGTCGTGACAGACGGACAGACAGACAGACAGACAGACAACAAAGTGATCCTATAAGGGTTCCTTTTTTTGCTTTTAATGATCGGAACCCTAAAAAGACATTTGTGCAGAGCCCTTAGTGTGCGAGACCGACTCGCACTTAATTGATTTAGTGTTAGGAAGGTACTGTGTACTCGGATGTAGCATACTATGCATTGTTTGCCATGTTTATGAAGGTCATAGTGACAGCTATACTGCTAAACAAGAATAAGATAAGAAGAACAGAAGTTTATAAGGGTCGCAAGGAAGGCAATCTGGTCTAGATAGAAGGTAAATGTACCTTCTGCTAGAAGTACCTTAGAACTTTGATGATCGGTATGTACTGAGTCAGTCAGTGACTCAATCAGTGACAAAGTTAAGGAACTTTGAATTGCTAAAGTTTCAACTCTCAAAATTTCATGAAATGGGATACGTCTTATGAAATGGTGCCCTCTTGGACGCCGTCAATTCACGTTTCTATCTTCATCCACAACGAAGTAACAGGGGGCCCAGTCGATGAATGGCTTCCTGTAAAGGATGGTACTGTGTGCGCCTATGTTTGCTCGACTTGGCGACTCATACACGACATATTAATGGTATAGTAAATCTACCCTACTATACCAATAATTATGTAATAGTGGTACACTATGCATAAGTCTAGGGGTCCAACTTATTATAAAAACATATTGCTTATCATTTGCTCCGAAGGGCGCACAATGCCGCGTATTTTGAGCGGGGCGGCGCGGCGCCTATTTCGATTTGAAGTCCTCAGAATGCTTTCTTGGTTTACAGTATATATCAGCAACCAGTTTCGCTCTCATAAGCACACCGGTCAAACAATTTTAGTGTGGAGAACTATAGAAGCGTTGACGAAAGGGTTAATCAAATTTAATTGGAGGTGTACTGTCGCGAAACAGTTATTTTAATTACATTACACCTCATTAGACCGTCCATGCTTCATGGGTAACCTAATGGTACGCACTGCAAATGCAGGTTAAACATGGGTAAAACATTACTTGATTATAGACTAACATTTTACATACTTAGCATAGCTACATACAGCAGTATAGTGGGTCTTTACATGATTCCTCTTCCCAACACGACACAACAGTATCTGTTCTAAAGAGTGGTCCAACCATAATGCACGATGTTAATTGTAAATAAAACAAAAAGTTTTCAGATAATTATCTTAATTTATGTTAGTAGGATCTATGACAATTAAGTGTGAAACAAAATATCGGCCAAACGCTCGCCAGAGCTTCGGTGGCATACTTCTATCCGATGGTTCATACTTCTATCCGATGGTCCATAATTCTATCCGAGATGGTCCATATTTTCAATGACATAAGTACACATCAGAGTCATTGAAAATATGGACCATATCGTCTTACAATCGTCTTACGCTATAAAATAGACCCGCCATTGTGTTTGTTGAAAAACCTTTCTGACTCTGCAATACCCTGCACCTGCATCTAATAAACATCTTCCGCTTTACTCATTATAATTTCTCGTGGTGATTCTATTGAACTTACACCGATGAAGCCATTACTATTTCCACGCGGAGGTTAAACTACGGGCCCTAATTCGAACTAGAGCTACGGTGTCCCAAACAGACACCTTTACAATACAGAAAACCAAGAAACAATCCTCTTTCGCCAGTTGTAAAAAAAAGTGGACAAGCAATCTTCGACAACTTTTTTTCATTAATCATCTCGGTGTTTGCGTGACAAGTGTTTGAACACGGTCGAAAGAGTGCTGACAACACGAAAGCATTGTTATGATGCCATTCCGTGATAGAAATCGGAGACCAATGTTTTAAGCAAGATAACTATTTGAAGGAAAACAATTGATTGACGCACAAATTGCCGGCCCGTGTAACGTAAACCTACTTGCCGAGTAGGTAAGTATATATTAGTTTAGTTACCATTGCTTGCTTTCTGGAGTTAAACTTGGTTCAGAAGAGCTATACGAGCTGTAGAAATTATGCATCATTCAATCAGTTCAGCAATAAGTAGAACAAAAAAAACATGACAATTTGACATGGCCCTGGCCGGTTTAACTTTAAGCAGAGGAAAAATAAGAAAAAGGTTTGACCACCTTGCATCACCAAAAAGTTTTGATAGGTAGGTAGGTAGGTGTAAGAGATGATAACTTTTTGTGCACAGCGCTGCATCGATTACCGATTTGATACGACACGATTGGATTCACTTCAACTAGGTTTTCGTGACTGGAGCATGGTAATGTAGGTTGCCCAATACAACGATTTGTCGTACCTTGTTAGTGGTTGGGGTTAGTTGTTAGGGTTCCGTACCCGAAGGGTGCCAAACGAGACCCTATTACTGAGACTTCGCTGTCTGTCCGTCCGGCTGTCTGTCACACCCCTTCGCTAGAGGACAGAAGAGTCCTTGACTTTGACAGTGGGTACCAAGAAATCAATTAATGTCTATAGCAAGGGGATGAGAACTTGATTTCCCCTAATTTTAATGTCATTTTTTTCCTTTTCAGCCAGGAGAATGACAAGCTCTAGTCCGAAAGGGTTTGCCCACACCAGAAATTAAAATATGATGTACCATCAGCAAATTCAAGCTCATCCACAGACTATCGCCTGCTATGTGCTGATATGAAGGTTAATTAAAAGACGACGAAAGTAGATGGCTCGAGTGTCAAGCAAGATTTCCATGCAAGGTGAATAACAAAAAGTGGCCAAGTGCGAGTCGGACTCGCCCATGAAGGGTTCCGTAGTAGCCAGTAATTATAAGAATGGATGTTTGTGTTGTAACTTTGTTTTTCATAGTCTTTGTATGAATGACAAAGTTATCTTTGCAGTTTTTAATAAATGTTTTGTTTTTGTTTTTTTTTTTATATCTCAAAAACTGCTCATAATATTGCATGAAGCTTAAAATTTTGCTCTTTGTAACTTATAATTTTCACAAATAATTTACAAATTATGCCTTTACGACTAGTACGAAACCTTAGAAACAATAAGAAAGTATTTTCGGTTTATTTAGAAAGAAAGTTCTTCTTTTTGGAAACAAGTAACAATTTATATATGTTATTGTATGATATTTTTGAAGTAAAACTTCTTAGGGCACGGGGGTAAAATTTATTTAACCTCTCAACTGTGGGTTATTCATATATTTGCTTTTCAATTGCTACTAGCCGGGTGCTATCACGAGTGGCTAAGAAATGTAACGGAAATTGGAATCGGTGACGTCAGGGTCGGCTGAAGACTTTTAAAACCGCAACTATTTTCAATACGGTTTTTAACTAATCAGATAAGATAATAATACATTCTTACAATAAAGAATGTTAATTAGTAAGAGAAAAACCTGATGAAACGTTAACAAATAAAAATTATTTTAAGCATTCTTCCACGAGTTCTTGATTTCCGGTATGGCCAAGATGGCGCCGCCGCCGCCGCCGCCGCTGGCTGGGACTTCAAACAAAACCAACTAGCATGACTCAAACTACTTCGTTCAACCTCTTTGTTGGAACCGGAACTTATGTTTGACAGCTGTGCGATGCGATCCATACAGTTTGTAAGAAAAGAGTTTCATCAATGTCACACGGGTCGACATGAATTTCTAAAACAAGCAAAGCAATGCGCATACATTTGAGCGAGACGGCTTAAAGACGTGACGTCAGATGGTATATAATCTGAGCGAGATGCAAATAGTAGTGACACTATTGAATGAGTTAAGTATATCACCACGAGCGCGACAAATTGTAGATAAGGAATGGTGGGAAATAAATGACATGACGTATTAAAAGTAAGTACAAGTATAAAATAATTTCAAATAATCGGACGTCTGAAACTTAAAAGTAACTTGAAGCAGAGATTGGATCTCAAAATTGGAAATTTAAATCTCTTTTAGTATAGGTAGGTATAGGTGTATAGTATAGGTACCACTTAATGATCTAGCTACAGAAGTTTTACTTCTAACACGTGTACGGTGCTACACGAGTTTTTTTTTTTTTGCTGGCCCTACAAATTCGACATTTATCACGTGAAGTTGGCTACGAGCGCGATCCTATTCTTAGTTGGCACGCATAGTACGCATAGTACATCATGCGCTGATTTTACAATGTTCCGATCAAAATAGCCTAGAATCAATGAAGGTGATGAGGTTCTAAGGTAGGTAATTAAATAGGTTATACCTTTTTTGGAACTGAACTATTTTGCATTTCAAGGAGTCAAAATTCGTGATACAACATCATGCACCAGAAGCATGCCGGGCGCGGCGGGGGTTTTCTCGCGGTAGGGTGAGGAGAGGATAGACATACAGCTATATTTTGCGCATACCTGTCCTTCCCAGACAAAACACGCGCCACGTTTGGCATGCTACTGGTGCATGTTATTGTAATGGGCTCTACTCACGATGCAACCTGGCTTGCAATCTGTCGCTGCAACTCACAGAAGGCAGGTCGCCTTGCAACCGCTAGAGAAGGACAGAACAGGAAGATAGACAGAGAGAGAAATACAAGTTGCAGCAACAATCATAATCATAATCATAATTTATTGATAATAGAATATTACATGTCAGGGTACCTATACAAATATCTGCAGAATAAATTAATTTCAGGCATAATGATTATAAATAACATGTCAGGAATCAGTAGTAATAATAGTCACTAATAAAAAGTCAATAATAAAAGTAAAATAATGTCAGAAATAATAATTATGTCAACGTATAACAATCTGTCTTGCAACTGTCACTGCAACTTGTTGCATGCAAACTGCAACCTGCCTACTCACGATACAATCTCGATGCAATCGATTGCATGTAACCTGCAACCTGCCTACTCATGATGGAATCTACCTGCAATCTGTTGCAGAAACAAAACGCGAGACGGATTGCATCGTGACCTTTAGACTCCATAAAATGCGCGATAAACGCTTGTCGCACGGCGTATGCTACGGGTGCTTTAATTTACACCAATTACATTAGTATGGGCTTTATACCTCACTTTCTACTTTCCATAACAATCTCTATGTGAATGGCAATTAGAACTACAAATAGTGTAGGGCAGTGGGTATTTTTGTGCAAGGGAAAGTGGTACTTAGGTATGTTAATGACTCACAAACTCACAACCTTCATATAGGTATTAATTTGATTACTTATTTATTTTACCATATAGGCAAGTACCCTACCTTGATGGGGGCACAATTTTGCTAGTGCTACCCCATATAACTTAGCCTATTACTATTGCACTGGTTGGCCTCCTGTATACTCATACCTTAGATTATATAAATAGTCTAAGACTCATACATACTTGACTGAAATTCATATTCTTAGAAATGTTAACTACCTATTTGCCGTTTCTTATTTGTTTCAAATGTTTATCTATTATTCAAATTTTTTTTTAAATTTGTATGATATCACAGAGAAAGTAATCACTACATTTACTATATGTTTATGTGTTAGTTAGTAAGGTATATGGAATATTTCTGGAATAAAGATATTATTATACAGCTATGGATTATTGTTAACGGGTTAAATGGCTAAACGTGGGCACCATTGTGCCTTTGGCACTGCATGGGAAAAAACAATCACCAAATAATATCTGTCAGTGGCCATATCAATGTGACCGTTAGGGTGCCACTGACAGATAATATTATTTGTATTTGTATTTGTATTTGTATTTGTATTTGTTTATTAGTATCCAACAGCATATATTTACTTAATCTATCGCAGAGTTAATATTTTACTTAGTATTAATGCCAATTATAGGATATCCTAATATAATCTTTTTAATTTATGCGGTAGTGGAGAACGAAAGAGTGCGAAAGATTTTATTTTTTTTCCTAATACCCCCGGACTGCCCACATCCGCGCGCGCGACGTGGAATACATGGGACGGTGGACAGGGACAGAGCTATGCGGCTAGCAATAGCAGCTTCGCCCCTGCCCACCGCACCATGCCCCGCCGCCGCACCACGGCTGAGCGCAATCCGGAACTAAGTTTAATAATAGGTAAATTATAAATTGTACTGTACCAACTGTGTTACTCTTAACATGTACATATTATAAGGTAAATAATCGAAAATATTTCAGTATTATACATTGGTTAAACATCAGTTTCTTTTTCCAGTACTAGTTAATTTTAAAGTTTAATACACATCACACACATTTGAACACAAATAAAGGAGGAGATACATATGCTGATATTGGTCTACCCATATTTCAGGGCAGTTTACCTAGTTGACTTATTCTATTTAACAACACACTTCTATTACACATTCTGGGTAAGCAACCGCAGGTACATCACCACCCGTAGTAAAGTACTTTCGTTGATCTACTGGCAATGAAAGAAACAGCAGCAAGATGTTTATCGATCGTTAAATACGAATTCAGTTGATCTGTTAACAATGCACTACCCACCCAGCCACGCACCCACCACGACACCAATACGCCACAAGCTTACCCGCGCACCCGCGCGCACACGTATAGCGCCGAGCTGAGTGCACACTCGTCAAAACCCCAGCCACAACCCATGTAGGCCGATATAATGCTACCACCGCGGTCTCAGTGTGAGTACTTAGGTTACTCTTACACTCAGTGAGTACGAGAGTAAACCAAGCACAAGAGGAGGAAACCCTCCTCGTGCATCCAGGCCACCCTGCAGAGGCCAACCCCCCACCACCCGCACCCCGAAAGTATTATGTTTTTGTGATACCATGTATGTATGTCGCAGTTAGCTGGCCAGATCAGACACCCAAACAACACCCCAGACCGCCAATCAAAGACCGACACCTAACCAAGTCGCTAAAGTTCTGTCAGACAAGTGAGTGAGAGAAACGTTTAACGTTCAACAAGACAAGACGCATTTTAACTTTGGTAGGGTAATAAGCAACCAATTCGGTTTTGTAAGACAAATAGTTTAACGTTTTCGATGCTTATTTAAATAAAAATGCCAGCGACTTAGCCATATGCCGTCCTCCAACCAACGGTCTAGGGTGCTAGCCAAGTGTCCGATTCAACCAACAAACTGCGACATATAAATATTAATTGTTAAAGGTGTTGGAAAATAAGCTGATCTGAATAATTTCGCACAATGTACTGACTGCAAAAAAAATGTATTGATAAACGAATGAATGAGTTATTATAATGAATTATATATAATAAATAACAGTAAAAACACACACACACATTAAACCAATGCAATATCCATAGTAGAATCTTTACAGTACCTAAGTCATCATTACATCGCATCACTACATAGTATAAAGCAAAGTCGGTTCCCGCTTTCTGTCTGTCTGTCCCTATATATGCTTAGATCTTTAAAACTACGCATTCGATTTTGATGCAGTTTATTTTAATAGATAGAGTGATTCAAAAGGAAGGTTTTTATGTATAATACATGCATAATATAGTGGAGCAACACTGTAAATTTTAGAGGTTTCTAATGTGATGTCGTAAATAAACTTTTTTTTTTTGCAATAACATAGCAAATGCTGGCTGAACCCTTCAAGATAGCTCAAAATAATGTACTACAGTATTGTAGACCTTTTAAGGTCTACAAAAAAGTCCGCGATGGTATATGTCTATCTCTTAGGGAAAACTCACAATAACCATTTTCAACCGACTTCAAAAAAAGGAGGAGGTTCTCAATTCGACCCGTATGTTTTTTTTTTTTTTTTTTTTTTTTTTTTTTTTTTCTATGTTTGTTACGCGATTGCTCCGCCAATTATGAACCGATTTGAACAAATCTTTTTTCGGCGTATAGGTAATACCTCAAGGGTGGTCCCATTGACACTAGGTCAGGATCTGATGATGGGATCCTGGAGAAATCGAGAGAACTCTTCAAATATTATAGGCAGACCTATAGTGATTTTTGTGTTTTTCATAATAACTCGTGCAAATGCACATGGTAAGCATAATATTGTGATGCGGAACTGCTGATGAAGACCAGATATGGCCACCAGATCTGCTCAATACTAGGTACAAATACAATGCGTGGCTGACGGGCAGGCAACGCATAGCCTAAACCGGTGGACCTAGAGCCATGAAACTTTGTACAGGGGTTCCTTAGTCGCGTGGGGTAGCACTGATATAGCATTTGACAAAATTAATTCCCCAAGGGAGGGGGGGATAAGGGGTTACAGTTAGTATTAAACTCAATCTAATCAAATAGGGTTTGTGGAAGTCGGTTTTTTCTAAAGTTTACTTTTTGTTTCAATTATTATCCTTTACTTTTTACATTTACGAAGCGATTTTAAGCAATACAGCATCAATCCTTATCCAAATAAGTGTCTTAAACATATTGTGCATATAATATAGATCAATATGGCATTTTGCAGCATGTAATTGAAATGAATATTTTAGAAGATATTACAGATTCTAGGTATCTTTTGTTGTTGATAACTGTCTTTTGTTACGAATAGTAAGTAATTTTTGTTTACTGCAGGACATACTATTAATTATTATTATTGCCTTAATATTAGTATGTCCTGCAGTAAAAAATATTGTTCATAATCATACGTGTATAAGTAGTAGACGCCAAACATCTTGAGCAAAATGTGACGTGGTGGGGGAAAGTTTGCGCATGTACACTTACGTGCCAAAAAAACGACGCACTTAAAATTCTCAAAACAAATCGTACCTACAGTATACTGCATGAATCTTAGTGCACAATACTATATACTTACTTAGTTCAATCGATAGAAAATGAGAAAATATACTGTACCATTTGCATGAGGGACTGAGCGGTAACAGGTGCACACTGCACAATAACTGTTTGAGACACGCGAAGTAGGTACATTTGCTGCGAACTATACAGATTTAATGGTCTGTGGATATGACTATCAAAATAAAACTGTAAATTATTCAGCGACATTTGTCGTCTTTATTGGTGTCTATTAACAAAGAATAATGATTTGACAAAAGACAAGATTTTTTATAGGATACCTACGATTTAAATTCCCTAAAATTACGTTTTTCCATGTACACCTATAAAACATAATAATATCTCCATCGATAGAAAACTCATCATATACCATCTTTCTGGCTTGCCTTTTTAAAACTACGTTCGGACGTCGAGGCGTTTTTTATCCGTGATTTCACTGCACGCAAGTGTGAACTAAAAGCGGGAAACGATGGTTGACTGATCTACCAATAGCGTGGCTAGGCGCGCTCGATGCGATGCTCCTTCCCCACGCCGCGTCCCGCACCCCATACCGTGGTGCGCAGTATCATATATCAGATGGTTTCTGCGCATGCAAGGTCATTTGTTCAAGTTGTTTGGCGTCTATTATACTTAGGTTACATGGGATTAGATACAACTTAAAATTAGAGTTAAGATAATTTAGTATTAGTGCAAGTATTTTTAGTTATCGAAAATCGTAGTTTAAGGTAAGGTATTTACGTTTAAAAAGAACTGAATAGAATAGGTATCTTTTGTTGTTCATAACTGTTGATTAACTTTTGTTTTTTGTCGAATGAATAGTAAGTAAAATATTTTTTACTGCAGAGCAGAACATACTAATTGCCATATTATTAGTATGTCCTGCAGTAAAAAAATATTGTTCATAATCATACGTATACTAAGGTTAGATAGGATTAGATAAAATAAAATTAGAGTTAAGGCAATTTAGTATTATATAGGGCAAGTATTTTTAATTATCGAAAATCGTAGTTTAAGGTAAGGTATTTACGTGTAAAAAGAACTGAATAGAATAGGTATCTTTTGTTGTTGATAATTGTTGATTTACTTTTGTTTTTAGTCGAACGAATAGTACCTAAGTAAAATATTTTTTACTGCAGAACATACTAATTGCTATATTCTTAGTAAGTCCTGTGAAATATTGTTCATAATTATATGTATACTGCGTTAATTTTGTACAGAAATTAGAAAGTCATGTCTGGAAGACGTCGTCGTTCGAACCTAGGTCGTAGTACAGTGAATGCCAGAAGAGCACGTTCAGCAAGAGATGAAGAATCGTCCTCGGAACGCGAGGCTCGCCTCAGCCAGCTTCGGGGTGTATATAGAGCTGAGAGAGAAAGAGAATCCTCAATAGAGCGTGAGGCTCGCCGCAGCCAGGATCGAGATAGACATAGAGTTCAGAGAGCCAGAGAATCGTCTGTAGAGCATGAGGCTCGCCTCAGCCAGGATCGGGATAGACAAAGAGTTCAGAGAGCCAGAGAATCGTCTGTAGAGCATGAGGCTCGCCTCAACCAGGATCGGGATAGACATAGAGTGCAGAGAGCCAGAGAATCGTCTGTAGAGCATGAGGCTCGCCTCAGCCAGGATAGGGATAGACATCGACAGAGAGCCAGAGAATCGTCTGCACAGACACATAGTAATACCGAACAAAATGGACAACCGAACAGCCACAGATCTGAGAGAGTAACTAATTCATGGGTAAATAAAGAATATTCTGCCATGAATTACGATCCTTCGATTCCTTACAAGGACGATCGTATAGTATCAATAGGTACCATGTCAGTAGTGTGTGAACATTGCTTGGCATTGAAATTCAAGGATGAATCGAAAGGCATGTGTTGCTTACAAGGAAAAGTAAAATTAGAAGAAATTCTTCCTCCACCTGAACCACTTAACTCTCTCCTTGCGGGTGATCATCCGAAATCCAAACAATTCATGCGCAGTATACGCCGTTATAATAACGCATTTCAAATGACCTCTTTCAAGAGTAACCAAGTCGTTGAGCGTGGCTTTATGCCTACATTGAGTCTTCCATTTAAAAGTACAGAAACTCATGCACCTCATTAACAAATCTCATATATTCGGTCCGCCGCGCTGTCATATGTACACTATAGAATGGCAGAAACGTGGTTTGCCACATGTACATCTGCTGGTGTGGTTAGTTAACAAAATTAGACCAAATCAAATTGACAGCGTTATTTCAGCTGAATTACCGGTTAAAGAAGAAGATCCTGGTAGTATATAGTATCAGCATTGCACCCGTGCGAAGCCGGGGCGGGTCGCTAGTTATACATAAACAATTAAAACAATTATCCATCAGATGGATTTAAAGGTTATAAAATATGTATATTGCATTAGTAAACTGGGTTGGGTATGTTATGGTTAGTGTGCCGTCGACATACCTACGCATTATCAGTCCTCTTCATGTTTAAGACATCTGCGGACCTCCGATATAAATCGCGGCCGCTCAAGGTAAAATATGTCTAGGGAAGAGAAGTGTTTTTCGTAGAGGTCAATGCATCTATTGATAGTTGCATTTCGGTGATAGTTAGTACGACAGTGTGGTCGATGAAAGATAGGCCTTGGCGCTCGCTGCACACTCCTTCGTGGTACTCTCAGACCGACTCGCGAGGTAAGATCGTTGCAGTCAATCAAGTTATGGGTTATATCATAAAGTAGCTTCATGTCGGCCACTATACGTCTGTTCGCTAGGGAGTCAAGATTAAGTTCTGGACTGTAGTCGTGAAAATTAACAAACCTCCTTGTCAATTTTTTGAAGCTGTTTTGTATACTTTCAATTTTCCTTATGTGTGTTACATAGCTAGGGCACCAGACTGGGGATGCGTATTCTAAGATACTACGTACGTATGAACAGTACAATACTCGGAATGCAGTCAGACTTTTTAGAGTTTTAGAAAACCTGAATATCATTCCGAGCATTTTTATGGCCTTCGTGGTTATTATGTCATAGTGCGGGGTGAACAGCAGTTGGTTGTCAATTTGAACTCCAAGATCTCGGATTTGATCAACTCTCTCAATACTGCAACCATTAAGTGAATACGTGTGAATGATAGGGTTTCTTTTACGGGTTATTGTTAATGTTTGGCATTTTTTAACGTTTAAATCCAGGCAATTGTTTTTGCAGTATTGGGAGAGACGGTCAAGGTCTTCTTGTAGTCTATTGCAGTCGTCATTGGTGTTAATAGCCATATATATTTTGGTGTCATCAGCATACATGAGAAAGCGAGAGGACTGAAAATACGGCGAGATATCGGACAAGCACACGTTGAATAGTAACGGGCCAAGGTGGGATCCTTGTGGGACTCCTGAGGGAACGGGGGCGAATCGGGAGTGGTAACAGCCTATTTTAACTGCCTGACTTCTATTTTCTAGGTATGACGTAATCCATCTGAACAAGTTACCATGCACCCCTATGTGAGACAGTTTCGCGAGGATGAGGTCGTGTCGTAGTCGGTCAAAACACTTAGAGTAGTCTGTATAAATGGCATCCACCTGGGCCCCGCCGTCCATTAGCGCGGCTACGTCATTAGTATATACGGTTAGATTGGACGATGTGGATCTTTTTGCCATGAAGCCATGTTGTGCCTGGGGGATGCTGCGTGCCAGTACGGGGTAAATTTGGTCATTGACTATGGATTCGAGTAGTTTTCCTGGAATCGAAAGCTTAGATATGGGTCGATAGTTATTTGCCAGCTGTTTTGGGCCACTTTTGTGAATGGGCACAAGGAGAGCTTCTTTCCAGGCTTGGGGGAATTTACTTTCGTTAAGTGAGCGGTTGAAAATAATAAATAGGGGTGTACTTAATTCCTTTGCACATCGCTGGTAAAATAATGGGGGAATACCGTCACGGCCTGCTCCTTTGTGTACTGTTAATTGTTTTAGGTAACTATGTACAATGCCTATGTTTATATTTACGTAGGAAATAGTGCTTAGGGGATTAGGGTTTGGTTCTTTAGGGGGTGGGGACTGTTGAGGATGCACATTAGAGTATACAGAATTAAAATAATCCAGGAAGAGATCGCAAATGCCAGGCCCGTCTTTAGCTACTTTGCTTTCGTAGTGGATTTCGTTCGGTACACCCTGGTCTTGTCTTAGATTTTTAGAGAACTGCCAAAACTTCTTAGGATCTTTTGTGATTGAATTCGCGGTGTAATCTATATAACTGAGCCAGCATTTACGTTGTTGTAATTTGTGTCTACGTCTTAAGCAGGAGAAAGTCTCATAATCCTTTGGGTTACCGTAGTTTTTCCATAGAGAATGGTAATGAGATTTTTCTTTTATTATTCGTATAAGACTCTTGGAGAACCATATTGGGTATCCCTCGGGATTAGTAAGACGAGTTGGGACCGAGTGTTCAACAATACAATTTAACTGTGTATAAAAGTTAGATACAGCTTGGTCTAGGTCGCAGTTAGTCAAAATTTCACACCACGGGACTTTGTCCAAGCTTTCTTTTATAGAGGGATAATCGGCCCTTTTGAAGTTTTTAATGCGTTGCGGGGGGAAATGCAAATATTTAAGGCGGATGTTTGGTAGTGTTATTTCGAGGGCCGGGTGGTGGGGTAAGTCTTCGCGTGTGAGCGGGTCTACAGTACGCTCCACCATAGCATCCGTGTTACTAAAAACAAGCTCAAGAATTCTGTTATTTAGATTCAAAATGGGGTTGTATTGTTTGCAGTTTAGCAATGATATTGTGTTAAACATGTGGTCTTGTGATAGGTTCGTGGGGCCTACGTGCGATAGTCCCAACATGTCCGGAGTAGATGGTATCCAGGAAAGCTGAGGTAAGTTGAAATCCCCTAAAATGATTATATGATCGCCGACAAAAGTTGTAACTGAGCTATTAATATAACTACATAACAATTCAACTAGTTGTTCGTGCTTACTACCCGAGCCTGGTAAGTACACGCAAATGACATGAAGATTATTATCGCATCTTAGTTTTTGGCGGTCTATGATAATGTGTACAATTTCCAGGTTGGAGCGTGAAATAGTGACGCGACGTGCGGCATGCGCCCGCTTCGTGAGTATCAGTACACCACCACCCACATTGTAACCTGCACGGCGCGCGGTGTTTAATTGATATTTAGGTGCTCTGTCATACCTATGCACATCATATCTCGGGTCACTAACCTCCGTGTCGAGGACACCCTCGATCAGTCCCGATTCGCAGATTGCGATGATGTCATAGCCATGGCGGAGCAATCCCTGACGAAAATCTGAGGTTTTACCACGTATGCTACGCGAGTTCTGCAGGTATATAGTTAATTGACTAGTATTAGACATTGGAATTGCAGGGCAGATCAGTGATGATAACAAATTGAAGTCTAGTTAGTGAATGTGAGCGGTCGAAAGCAATTATTATGTAATCACGCGCCGTGCATGAGCTCGCGCCGCGCAGGTAGGTAGTAAAAACACAGTCATAATAATAATATGTGTATATATCAGGCGTGGTGAAATATTGGGACATTAGGGTGTTGGTTGCATGTAGTTTATTGTTTGAGATATGGGTAGGCATAGCAAAACTGTATTCAGTTGGTGATTTGGGGGTGGTTACATAGGGCTGGGGGCCGGAGATATTAATCTTGTTGTCAGTTAAGGGTATGCGAATAGAGAGGTGATAGATTCGTCGTGCGGTTGCGCTGGGTAAAGATAGTGCATTGTTTAGGGAGGTAATAATAAAATATAGGCCTGACATCGAATTATTAATTAAATTACGGTTCATTTTACCTTTTTTAGGTCGTCTGCGCAATTTATATGAATTTTGGGGGCGTCTTGCTTTTCGCGCATGTATATCTTGCAGTTGCTTACCCAAACATATGTATAACCCTTTTCTCTTGCTATGGCTCGGCATTCTTTTAGTAAGTCTCTGTAGTAGGGGGTTAGATGTTCGTTCACGTAGATGTCGGTGGAGTTTCCCGGGAAGCCAATGTCACCGGCCTTGAGGCCCTTGCGTTTACGTATGCCGGCGATGACACTGTCCTTGTGAAGTCGGGATGCAAGCTTGCAGATCACCACCTTGGGACGACCGGGGATGACTTTCCTCGGATGTACTCTATGGGCGGCGATGATGTCCTTTTCCGACAGGTTGACGTTAACTAGCAGCGCTATTGTGCAAATGATACGCTTCAGGTCTTCAGAGTCGGACTCGGGGATTCCGCTGACTTCAAGGTTCAGAAGTCTATCGTGCTGGCGCATGGACTGATTCTCTTTCTTAAGACTATCTATCTCATTGCGAAGGTCCTCGTATTGGTTGGAGATGTACTGTGCAGCGGACTTAACTTCAGCTACTTCGGTGCGCAGGATGTTTTGCTCAGCAGAAAGATTAGACATCTCCAATTTAACTTTGGTGAAGTCGGATCGTAGGGCTTTTATTTCGGTTTTTATGTCTGATGTGTTTGTTTGCAGGGCGCTCAGGTCAAGTCTTATGTTGTTGTTTACTTCTGCAATGGACTGTTCAATGCTGGATTTGAAGAAGCTTAGATCCGACGATATTTTGGATGTGAAGTTAGTTAGGATGGATTCCAGGCTGTCATCCGTGTATTTACGCTTGCGTTTAACTAGTTCGGAGTCATGATACTCGGTGGTCAGTTCGGGGTTGGATGAGTATTGGTCGGTGACCACATTTTTCATTGTTTTGGCAGCGGGACTGGCGGGTGATCGGGTTAGCGGCATCGCGGTAGGTATAATTCACACCACACGGTAAGCACTGGTCACAGGTCACACAGGTGGGAGAGGGACGGCAATTAACGCGGCAGCACTGTTCGCACTTGAGGTTTGCGGGGGGCGAGGTCCGGCGGGCCAGCGATCGACCGTCACTTGTTATTTGATTTGATTATGCACCTTATTAACCACTATTGTTCGGTACAGTTTCAAGCCTCTCACTAGTGAATGATAAATTAAAATTTTATTTAAACTATGCACACGTCTGTTCTCCAAGACAGCGAGCGAGCGAAAAAAAATAAAATAAATTTGGTGATTGGTTTTTCCCATACAGGGTGAACAGGCCCCCAATTCTACAAACAGATGGCATGCTAGTTACTGATCTTGGTATGATTATGTTGTTCAGATGAAAACATAATAGCTGGCCTGATGATGGAGCTTGAAGGAGGGAGAGGGCACCCTGAGATATTTGTTTCCTTGTACACTCTGAGTTAGGGCAAATTAGATTCTTCATGATTTCATCATAACAAATCCTATTCATATCTTCTGGCTATGTTCTCATCATCATCCTCATCGTCACCTGCTGATAGAGCTGGAAGGTGATAGTCGGAAGAATGGTAATCTTACTTGTAAACCCATCGCTTAGGCTCATCTAATACATCTAACAACCTAATAAAATGTACCTACCCGAGATCTCGCGAGATTGACATTTCCAGTCTCGCGAAATCTCGAATTGGCGATCTCGGGTCGAGATTGCATTCCCTAATCTTAGCGCCATCTCATGGTATTTGCAATTTTTCTATGGTACTGCACCAAGCGATAAAACCCTCGAACTGGCATTTTATATATTTAATTGATTGTAGGTACTACTTATTTTCATATGCTGTGAAATGGCCAATAAACAAATGAAAGGAACTAAAGAAACTTCCGTAGCATCTCGGTTTACGCCGGTCACATATTTTGTTTTACATGGTCTATCTGTATTAGTATAGATAATAATATAGATTTAGGGTCGTGGCACCAGTCCCAAACCAGGAGCCAGTTGTTGACCATTTTCAACTTTAATTTAAAATACTAAGGTCGTGTCGAATTTCCCGCCACTTTTTGTGCGGTTGGCAACCTTGTGTGTCCATCACTGATCAACCAATAGCATTTAACTGTGAATATGGCGCCGCATATGTCAGTCAGATTGATTTACCGGAAACACCTCTCGTTCACTTCGTTCCGGGCGGCCATTGTAACTAGGCGTCGCATGCAGGTAAGATTTTTAAATCACTTTGAATCTTTGACTGGGGATATTGTAATGTGTTGTTTTTGTTTTAATACATAGCTTAGGTGGATAAACTTACAAGAATACAAAATATTTTTAGTATATTTGCCCGTTTTCATAATAAAATTACGCTGGTTAACTACTGGAACTCAAACTCGATATTTTGCCAATAGTTGACCAATTGGACAAACACTGGGGAATTTCATTTTTTTGCAATATCAATTATTTTCTTTTACACTAATCCTCGGTTACTTTAAGTGATAGATCTTACATTCTGAACACTTGACTAACTCACACAAGACCAATGGTTGACCACTGGTTAAATACTGGTGCTTTTCATACTACATATTCGATCTAATAGTTGACCATTTTTGGTTTTAACAGACAAAATACCGCCAGTAAAACGAAAGGTGTTTTTCAAGTATTGTGAAGAGGATGTGACAAAGGCTATAGAAGAAATAAGTAAGGGTGCTAAAATACGAGAGACATGCCGCAAATGTTCCTCACTCGACCATCATACAAAATTAAGTTAAGTTAAGTTAAGTTAAATTTTCAAGACTGTTAATGTTTAAAACACTTTGTAAGTTGACTGTCGTACGGTCCTAAAGTAAGAATGTATGTATGCCACAAGATTGATCTCAATATAATCATTTTAACCATTAATTATTCGATTTTATTAGCTGGTCAACTATTGGTAATTTCATTGGTAAATTACTGGACCTCGCTGGTCAACCTTAGGAACTTTCCGAGTTTTTGCGTGTATATATTTTTTATGAATGAAGTATTATATATACTGGATTTTTATTTATTCTTATCAATGACCCACTAAGTAGGGAATACGAATACATTTCGCTCATTAAATTGGGTGATAAAGGCTAGGAGCTAGCAGAAATTACATCTGAAAATTTCTCTTAAATGGTTTGGGACTGGTGCCACGACCCTACTTACTAGCTGTTACCCATGACTTCGTCCGCGTGGAATCCTTGGAATAATGGAATGAATGGAATGGAATAAAAGTATGTAAATATACGGAAGACCTTTTTTTGCCACTCTACAGAATACATATTCCAAGGATTCAATGAAGTTGCATGTAACAGCTAGTGATTTATAAAGGTTAAAATTCAAGTAAGTATTTCAAAAGATAAAACTAGCTTATAATAACAAAAAACAAGTCAGCCAAATGGCCAAGTATTGCACAATGGTAAAGAACTCCTAAGCTGGACTCTGCTGGATATGTTTCACCTCCCTAAGTAAATCATTAACTGTATAAGAGAGCAATCACAGCGACAGATAAACCTTGTCTGGTTTTCGTTCGCTGCTACTAAACCTAAGCTTTTAATATATGAATGAATAAAATAAAAAAACCACTGTGACAATCGGATTTATAAAACAAGTGTGGGATCAATTGTCTGTCTGTATAATTAAAATGTTCTGTAAACAGTTTTCTAGAGTTCCGGTGGTCCCTATTCCAGATGTGTGAGTGCAGCCTTAGACAGAGTCTGACTTACAGGATAGGTAGGACTTCTCTGGACCTTGTTGAAATCAAGTAAGTATGTAACACTAAAGCCATGATAAAGCCCTGTAATGACATCACAAATCCAGGTTATCCAGGTGGAGCGGTGGAGGCAGAGTTGGAGCTCAGGTTGCAGAAGTTTTATGTTGTACTTATGTATGGCCAGTATGTTCATTTTATGAAACAAAGCAATGAAACCGAAACTTCTATGAACTAATTATCCTTTACCTAGGGTTGCTTACCTCTTTTCTTTAGCCTTTTTTTAGAAACCTATGTTCCATCCATCCAGCCAGTGTTGTTGACACAAATCAGAATCACAAGTATTTATTTCTTTCATTCACTTCACACGGGTGATGCTTCTTGCACTAACAAAACTTACATTGATCAGAAAACTTTTAGGCTTATTTAGCCAGACGGATGAACCTGCTGATGAATGAGATGAGAGACGACCGAAACACTTCTCATGATCACGAATAATCACGATACAAAACAATACAAACTACAAATTGCAAATGACGTGCATGGCATGCGTCATCGAACGAAATAATCGTCTCGTCCGTCAGTCAATCAGTCAACAACACAGGGAGGGAGGGACACGAAAAAAGGATCGATTCATATATGGAATCGATTCTTGTCCTCCGATGCCGAGTACTTTTGGCATCGATCCTTTTTGTTCGATTCTACCTAGGAATCGATCCTTTATAGTGAGTATCGAATTGATTAATAGTAAATAATCTAATTAGATTATTTCTGGGACAGTTTCCCTAAAAATCCAACAGAGGACTCTGAAAGTGAACAGATTTTTAGAATATCCTATACTCTGTGGTAGTTATCAATGTCTCAGAACAATAACTAAAGCATAGAAGGAGCGTTAAAAAATGAACAAATCCCGTGTGTCTGTCTCGTCAATTTAGCAATCAATTTAGCAACGTGATAGAAAGAGAAAACAATAGTTATGTCTTGTCTCCTTATTCCGGGATCGTAGTACCTATAAACGTCAGTTGGGTCCATTACCCCATCAATTTAAAAAGGTTCACAAAATCACAGATTGTAATGCGTTTCCATACATCATCTATTTGACAGTATGCTTGACGTGAAGTTTGGATGTGCATTGATTTGCAGAATCTTGTGGTTTTTTGTATTTATTTTGGATAATTTGAAGTATCGTGTGGTTTTCGTGGCACCTAGACTAAGTGAAATACATCGGCAATAATCGGCATGGCTTGTGTGGTGATGGGATGTAAATCCAATTCCTCCCGAAAAGAAAACGAAACTACATTGATCAGCTTCCATCGGTAAGTCTCAATTTTGTATATAATTAGCAGATTTTTTCCCTAGGGTTTCATTTGTGAGCTACTGGAATTGATAAATAACTATAATACCATTAAAAACTACTGTTTTGAAGTCTAGAAATCATGATTATTGTGAAATTAAAGCATGTAACACGTTTGTTGTTTGTTGTGGGTAATAGGGATGGGCGCTTGTCTGTTTCTCAGTGAAAAAGTTATCGATAGGTACTTAGATAATTATATTTTGTTTTATATGTTTTACATCTTTCCCAAATGGACAATATCCTGCCGGGGTCGTCAAAAACAGTAAGGCACGACACACACACACACGTCAGACAATTTCAAAGGCAGGAAATCAACATTAAATTGTAGAATTATTCATACTACTACTTCATTGATATAATTTATGCAATTTAATTAAGTTATAATTTTCCTTGGTAATAACTAATCAAAAAATTTCAGGTCATCGATAATGTTGCGGTGCTCCAACAGCGTAATAAACTTGACGACGTCCCGGCCAGATCAACGAAGATAGTAAGGCTCAAAACTCTTCTTGCTAATGAATACCCAAAATACTCAGATCAGTATGTGTGTGTATAAATCGCGTCTATAATGTCAAAGACAAGTATCATACTAAATAAACTTAATTTTCAGGTTGCGATCTCCATGGAAATCGACGATGTTCCTGAGCTGGAACAGTAAACAGTAAGTAAATAGTTCATTGAGTTCATTTTAGTGACCCATATTTACGTGACAGAAATAGTAGATTGTTACACAAGGGGCGTAAGTGAGCCATTTCGGAACAACATCCAAGCGTACAATTCTTATTTAGCAAGGAACACAGTTATTTAGAAATAGTTTATGTTGTTTCAAATATTGATTTACCCTTTTTTAGGTTGGGGCCAACAGAAAACAGATGAAGGAGAACGAGATTGCTGCAAGTGAAACCGAAAGACGAACGTTACTGCTGCAACGGCGCATTAATCAATTGGAGCAGATATTAGACAAAAAAATCAGTTTGAGAATGCAATTCGATTTCAATAAAATAATAATATCGACATTTTTATCGCATTTGTCCCTTCCCTCAAGATATTGGCTATTTTGCCACCCTGGTACGATTGACAATTTAGATTGTAGAAATACACTATAGATGTCTCTTTCTACCACACATAAGTTTCGTAAGAGTGACGAACACGTCTATTCAATATTACGTTATATTCTAGAGCTCCTTCTATGCTTTAGTTATTGTTCTGAGATCAATGTCAGCTCTCTAATTGTTTCACTGCTCTGTGGTTCTTGTAGCAAGAACCACAGAGCAGTGAAACAGAGAACAGAGACACAGAACGCGACTCTGATAGTTTCTCTGCTCTGTGGTTCTTGTTGCAGTGAAACAATTAGAGAGCTGACTTTGACAATTACCACAGAGTATAGGATATTCTAAAAATCTGTTCACTTTCAGAGTCCTCTGTTGGATTTTTAGGTAAACTGTCCCAGAAACAATCTAATTCACATCAAACCTATAACGGAAACCGGAATAGGCATCTTAAGATTCATTCATAAGCCGCTCGAAGAAAGTGTTGAAGAGGAATGGGAACTATAAATATAAGTTTATAGTTCTCATTCCTCTTATGTGCAACACAGATCACGAGGGAAAGGACACTGTGGTGTCGCCAACTCTGTCTATGTGGCCGTCGTTTGTTTGACAAGATTTGTTTTTCAATATCTGGTTTTTAATAAAAATGTGAGTGATTTATTTATTCTAATGTCGTTTTATTTCCAAATATTGGGGCCAATTCTCTAGGGCACACGCACTAAAATTACTTGTCAATATTAGCTCCGACGCTCTTACGCGGTTGCCATAGATTTCATTTTCGAACTCACTTTTGAATTAGTTCATCAGTACATTAAAATAATTCAAGAGTAAGTTTGAAAATGGAATCTATGGCGACCGCATAAGAGCTGTCGGACTTAATATTGTCAACTAATTTTAGTGAGTGTAACCTAGAGAATCGGTCACATTGAGTTTATGATACTTCCCTTCTGTTCCGCGACGAGCTATCAGTGCTATCATCGCTCACGTGACGTCACGACCATCATGACCGTTCCGAATGGGAAATCACGACCACCGGCGTCTATCACAGATATCCATTCGGAACGATAAAACGCGACGGTAGACGTCGACACTGACAGATGTCAAACCATTCTAACCAAACTTTTGTAGAATAACAATTCAGATCATCGTTTTGAGCTGGTTTTGATTGAAAGTGAGTGAGAACAGGCTGCGGCTGAGAAATACTAATAATACGACTTCAGAAATGAATTAAAGTTATAAACAAACAAACTTTTCACCGCCGCCGGTACACAATGACAGCTGTCACTTTGACCGATCTATCAGTGCTCACGCTCTCGACGATGGTCGTCGATGGTCGATGATATCCCAATATGGCGGAGTTGATGATGTCATTCATGACGTCATGGCAACCATTTTGAGATATCGTTGTCACGTCAAAAACTGATTCGGAATGGCATTGTAGACGCTGTAATCGATTATGGCGCCGATGGTCGATGTTACGGAACGCGGCGTTACTATCCAACATAGGATGGTCTCTGACAGCTGTCAGTGTCAAAACACGCCTATGAAGTATCGTATTTTTCGACGGTTAAATGTATAGAGACAATTAGCGTACTTTATTGGCAAATAGTGACGTGCTACACTTATCGTAAGACAAATCGATCTTGACTCGGAACATGTAATAGAATTTTGAAGACATCGACGGAACAAGAAAAATTATGGATGAAGATTGGGAGCGTGACGTACGAGTCGACCAATCTACCCAGGAACTTATTATAAATCTACAAGACTGCTCCAGCGAGTCCGAATCAGACTTTGATGATGGTGATTTGGGCTGTGAATCGATTTAACGAGAATCAAAACATGTTACATATTCTAACTAAAGTTTCTGAATGTTTCAAGCAAATCAAACAAAAGGATGTTGTAACTTACAACATCCTTTTGTTTGATTTGCTTGAAACATTCAGAAACTTTAGTTAGAATATCGATAATTTGTATCGACATTATCCCCATGCCTAGTAAAGTCACAGTGACAAGCTGTCAGAGATCATCCTATGTTGGATAGGGTATAAAACGTCTTAACGTTAAAGTTTGACATTGGGGCCAATTCTCTAGGGCACACGCACTAAAATTACTTGACAATATTAGCTCCGACGCTCTTACGCGGTTGCCATAGATTTCATTTTCGAACTCACTTTTGAATTAGTTCATCAGTACATTAAAATAATTCAAAAGTAAGTTTGAAAATGGAATCTATGGCGACCGCGTAAGAGCTGTCGGACTTAATATTGTCAACTAATTTTAGTGAGTGTAACCTAGAGAATCGGCCACATTTTCCAGACCATTCAACTATTTATTTTTTCCATGTAATAAATAGTCTTTAGTACTCGATACTTTGAAGTATCGATACTTTTGATATAAATACTGATATTGCATCGATACTTATTTGACGATACTACTCATGAGTACAATATCGATACTTTTGGTTCGATACCGTGTCCCAAACAACACACACTCACCCACACACTCAAACACACAACCATCAGTCAGTCAGTTAGTGCAAAATTTTGTGTTGCCGTATCTAAAGTTTCAAATTGCCGTATTTATGGAAAAAAACACAAAATTGCCCTATTATTAAAATAAACGGTCAAGTGCGATTAGGACTCACGCACCAAGGGTTCAGAACACGCTTGTACTCGCAGATTGTTGCCTTGTAACTGGCGTAGTTAGGTTTCTACATAAAAAATAAAAGTATGATGTCATCCATGTAAATAAACCAAAACCATGTTGTAAGTAATGTGGATTATTTAATATTTGCATGCTAAAATTAATAGCTGATAAGGTGTTCATATTGTATTAGGGAAGTTCTACTCATGAGTCGAAATCTTTTCACTTTCGTGTCACTTTTTTTTCTTCACTTTTATAGTTAATTTAGTACATACTAAGGAAGAATGCTGGAAGAAGAACCTAAATCTGTTGTTGGCGCACCTGGAGTTTTAGTTCTTCATGAAATATGAAGACCACGATTGTAAGATAACATGAAAGCGAGAAAACTAGACACGATAGTGAGAAAATTATGTATTTTATATAATTTTCGAGGGCAATAAATACAATATCAACGATATTCATGTTTATTGCACTTATTTAATTACTTGTGCTGTTTTAAAAACATACAAATAATATAAATTATAACTTTAAATCTACAGCCACGCTAAGCAATATGTAAGAAGTCTTAGATTTAATAAAATCTCGTGTATTTCAGTATTTTTCTTGTTGCATCAACAGATATTATATATACGTCCTGTAAAAAATTTAATTTTCTAGATATTAAGGTTCGTGGCGGATAGACGGACAGACGGAAGGACAGTGGAGGCTTAGTAATAGGGTCCCCACCCCACACCCTTCGGATTTGGAACCCTAAAAAGCAAGAAATAAAGCCAAGCAATCACAGTCAAATAAAAGCGTGTTAGTTAGAGTATCATCTAATAATCTCTCTTTCTGATAAAATATCACTTTTTAGCTACAAACTTCAGACTGTGATAGTACGTACACATAGTTTTAATTGATATGTAGCTTTGCGCGACCTTGAGTAATCAAGGAATTAAGTTCTCGTTGGATTACCGTATATTACGGCAATTGCCGTATCAATAACAACACTGCAACCAAACAATGAATGAACCAAACCAAGGAGGTTGACATGACAAACAACATAATATGAAAGAAAGAAAGATTGAGAGAATGAAATCCGCATTTTCATTCGGTGCTGAGAACAAGAGGGTGCGTTCGTCGACAACGAGTAATAATCACTCTGAATGATGCGAAAATTACCCCCCCTGAGCATTCGCAAACAACCCGAGTGAAACCGAGGGTAACCGAACCGAACTGTTAACTGACATCACTGTCAAACGGTGTTTTCGGACGGCTCCTCAGGTAGAGTAATTTTCACTCTGACAAGTGCTATTTCTCACCCTGGTTCAGCGTAGTTAAAATTACCTGACAGCCGTCAAACTATGCTTGGCGGATTTATTAAAAAAAATCATCTCTCTTTCTATCATTATTTCTATCTCTTTTCATTTTGCGAGTGAATTTTTACCCTAGTTCCCGAACGTAGCCTATATTCGGTGAGAGATTGAGTGAAGAGTGAGTGAGTGAGTGAGTGAGTGAGTGATGAGTGAGTGAGATTTATTTTATTTTTGCGGTACGGTACCTATCGGTAGTCCGGTTTTATGTCCACTAAAAATCAAATTAGCCCCTAAAATATCGGAAATAAATAAGGTAAGTGTACAGAAATACTAGTAACACTTCCATTTTTAACTAGATATTCCGTCACGGCCTTAAAATATCAAGTCTAGTCTAGACTCAAAATACTGAGGTGAGGTCATCTTCACTACTTCACTTCAGTCAGTCTTTTATCTAACTCAGGTAACTTGTGAGTCATATATAATGTTTGTTCACCCAGACCACCCACATCACATTGCCTAACTTCGCCATTTTTTGGATCCTGCTGTTTTGTGCATTATTTTATTTAGATAGTATACCTAACTATACATGTCGGATTAATTTAGTGGGACTTGCACCTTGCCCCAGACTTTTGACAGCCGCTAAATGGAGTTTAATAAGTGCAATATAAATACAACGCAGACATGTTGAATTGGTACCTGGCTGACAGCAAACAGCCTTGGCGTGTTCGACAACGTAACTTGGCCGTGTTGTACTAAACGGCGATTTCGGATTTAGCAAATGTTAAATGTTGGTTTAGTATAGCAAAGCAAAGGCTATTAAATTAAGTAGGAATTAACAGTTGTCAATTTTGATAAGGCCACAAATCTAATCATGCATTAGTTAAATCTTAACTTTTTAGGGTTCCGCACCCGAAAGGTGCCAAACGGGATCCTATTAATAAGCCTCCACTGTCCGTCTGTCCGTACGTTTGTCAGTCAGCAGACCTCTAGAACGAAACCGTAATCGGTTGGCAAACAAATACACGAGATTTTATAAATTAAAGGGGGTCCCCCGTATAAGAGACGTATTTTGATACACCTGAGATAATAATGAAATAATATTAATTTTCAATATGATCGTATATTTCGCGTCTTACCACATATTAGTCCCAAAATACTCCCAAAACAATCAAGATATGGATTTTCAGTATAGAATCAGTATGTTACATCTCTTGTATTTACCAGGCCGTATCCGCATATTAACTTTTGCGACTGGACTGACTGGACCAATATTGTTTTTTTTTGTCATCGACGCATAGTTTCATCGTCTTTGACTTTAGTTTTTTAATAAATCGTGAAAAACGGAAAAATTACGGATATTTTAAAGAACTTTAAAGTATTTAACTGTGATCCTGAGGCCGTTCGAGGTGGAAATCTTGGATTTGTCATTAGTAATGACTATTATAAATGACTCATTACCCATTTCATCACTATAGCCTTTTACGAATTCCATGGCCATTAAAATATTTAAAACCCAAACCAAACCAAAGGCCAAAGAAAAACAAACCCTTTTTAAATGTTTTTTTTTTTGTAATTTCGCTTCTGCAAATATTTACATTGATAACAACTAACAACCTCTTATTTATTTCTAGGTCGTCAAGATGGCACCCCTGGTACTCGAGGGCGCCAACTTGGGGAAGAGGCATCAACACTTCAACAAATTAGTGAATGAAACCATTAAAAAGAAGGTATCTTTCGAATCCATCAAATCACAGGAAGAAACCACTGACATCGACAAACTGTTCAAAATTGATGTAGCATGTCAACTCAAGAATGTTGATTATATCATAGAAACATTAAAGTCTGAGGACATGCTCTATGTTTCTAGAGCAATAACACAAAGTCCGTGGCTCATTACTGACAAGGAGCAGTCCAACATCATTAATCCTCAGTACTTGAATGATGTGCTGTTCCCGCAAATGATTTCTAAAGCGGCTTGCAAATTTCTCTTACACGTGCGTCTAAACCTCAAAGAGGAAAGCAGGGTAGAGGAATTCTTCAAGTATTACGAAGACAAGGACGTGAAAGTGGCGCTCAAGTGGCTACCCAACTGCTCTCTCCCATTCATTGAAAAAGCTGTCGAAAAATACTGCAACGAACTAGAATTAGACTTGTTCAAACGACTATGTGAGAGATCATTTTCAGTGCTGGAGATATATCACAAGAAAAGTTGTCGCAGTTATTCCAAGATTGAGTTTACTAAAGCCGTAATATTTCTTATAAACACCAACACCGAACGATACTTGGATATCTACGAGGAGTCCAGAACCGATTACGGTGGTTTCCGATTCGGGCCAAAGCAAACAGAGATAATTATGAAAAAAATCCCGCAACGAATTCTGGACAATTTTGAAAAATATAAGAATTGTGTAGATATATCTACTGTAGCCAGACATCTGGGCAAGGATAATATCAAAGAGTTTCTACTGAAACAATCAAAGAATCCAAAGTTGCATGCGAATTGGTTTCGCTATGAGAACATCAAAAAATTCGTTGAATTCATGCCAAAAGAGGGAAAATTTGAGTTTCTGAAACAAGTGTTCATTGAAAAAGAAAAAAGCGGTGGAGATGTTGCTATACCAATGACGAAGCAAAAACTGTGCATGCCGATGGCATGTTCACCCAGGTCTTACAAAGTCGGACAGAGCAGTTCAAACTCAAAGCCATCTACCATTTACCAGTGGTATAGGCATGCCCCTTTCGATGTAGCTTTCCCCGAGTTAAAGAAACTCATTCGTACAGAATCTTCACCCGATGAGAGAATTAACATGCTCATTGTTATGCTCAACACTGCAGGAAAAAACAATAATCATCTTCAAGCAGTCTTGCAACACTTCCACGATAAACACATCAACGAACCGTTTCGATTCAAGTCTATGTTCATAAATACTCTACTCTCAACAACTGAAACCCATAGATATGATGAAAATTGCTGGAAGCTCTTAGATAAAATCTACCACAGCATGGAAGTTTATATTGAATCTGACAACAATGTGCAAAACTGCACGAAAAGTGTAATAATTCGCAAGGTTCTACATGATGAAAAAATACCAGATTCTGTAGAGAAAAATTTCACTTTCAACACTTTAAAAAAATATGTACAGAATTTGAACGAAGAAGAAAAAGGCAAGATGTTTGCGTACCTTTACAATCACGTTGAACAAAAAATAAAGGCTAAAGTAGTCACGAACAAAGATGATCTCGACACAGTCGTTTCACTTTTGGAAAATGCTCTTCAGTTATTGATCGACTGGAATAAAGAACTTTCGGATTACCCTTATGTGCTGGATAAAATTAAGGAAGTAATCAAATTAAAGAAAGACAAAACATGGGAATGCTATAATATTGATTCTTTGTTTGACAAGAAAAAGTCGTGGAAAAAACTAATGTTTGAAGAATCTCTTATTGTCTCTCCATCAGAAGAGACTTGTTATAATGCGATCAAACACGATTCAAATCTATTGAAACGTAACCCTGCTGAATTAGACGGCCTACGATATGCCGACGGCGTATCACTGAAACGCACACTTAGGAAAATTAGGACTTATTGGCCAGAAAGCCTCGCAAAGGAGTGGTCTATCGCATACCGTGCGAGACTGGAAATACCTGGTGGCCATAAAGCCGTTGTATGTGGTCTATGCACACTTCTGCCAAGAGACAACTTGTCGGAAATATTGAAAAAGTATGCTCCCGAGACAACCAAAATTAACTGGAGTGAAGCTGATGAACTACAACTAAGTTTGCAAAAACAAATTGCTATGAATATGCACATCGCACGCCCGCAACCTCTACCTGAGTCCGTACTGCTGTACGCGAAGGGAGACTATCTTCAGTTCTCGCTGCCTTCTCTCAACGCTATATTTTACAACCTAAGTGGTGTGCGCAGCAGGGAGCACATAAAGAAGATATTGGATGCTCCAGTTTCCATACAGAAACATGGAATCCGTTTGGCGTTCGATAAACTGAAATTAGACGAAGTCAAAGAGATCCTATTGAATATCTGGAATTCTAGCAAAAATGCTTCCATCAGAAAAGTAATTTTCCAACTCGCTCATGCATTACTCTGCAAAGAAAAATCTCCTGAAAAAGCTGAAGACCTGTGGCAGATGTTAGAAGCATTCATTGATAATTTAACTGAAGAGGAAAACAAGGAGATATACATAACTTTGAGCAAAGTGCACAACTTGCCTGAAACGATTCGAGGACGATTTTGTATGAAGAATTATAAATTATTGAAGTCTCTTCCGGCTAAACTTGACTGCAGAGGTCTGGCAGACACACTCGCGATGTATACAGCCGAAATAATGGATAAAATAGATCCTGATTTTGTTCGAGATCTTCTTTTGGAATATATCAATGGACTGTTCATCGAGAATGCAATATTGAGTGACAGAGGAGTGTCCCTCAAAAAAGTGATATGCTCATATTTGCTGTGCAGTCAGTCCGATCATGAACAACAAAAACGATATAATGAAATATTTGTTCCTATAATGAAGCATTGTTTCGATAGGTGGAACGAAGTCCACGAAAACTCGTTTAGAATCAGATATTTCTTCAACAATCTGTTAAAGAGTCTCTGTGAAGAACTCGGAACATTCCATGTGCAGAGAAATAGCGTAGTGCCTGTGACATTGTTCACAAACATATTAACCGAAATGGAAAAACGGTTGGACATAGTTGAAAACTATGTTACAATAACAAACTGTAAAGTCAATACAGCTTTTGAACAGTGTATCAAGAAAAACAGGCATACGATTACACCAGAAGAATGTCGTATAGACGAAGTCGAATCAGAGTCGTGCAATAAACGTACAGAAAGTGACCGATTTTCCGAGCTGCTTTTGGTGAAAGTGATGCCGGATTTCGCCAAGAAATGTATTGAATTATTGAAAAAAGATATGAGTTCTTACTACCCGTTTATTCACTCTGCTTTCACAAAAGTGTTGATAGAGGCGATTCAAATATTGAATATACCTCAAAAGTGCCAATGGGTTCTGTTCGAAGCTTTGCTAGATGCTGATTTTCACCCTAGCTATTTTGTTGTAACGAAGATGATAAATCATATTTACTGCTGCGATGAATTTAAACAAAATAGGAAAGATTTATTTATGAAAATCAAATCGCACTCTTCACTGGAGGTAAAAATGAATTTTTATAACAAGTTTGATGGTCACGATGCCGAAACTTTACTGTAATTAATTATCTTACCTAAAAAAACGCAATAAGTATAAGTTTTTTCTACATTATTTTATTTTTATATAAGATTACTTACTTATTTTTTTTATTAGCGTGCATCACATACTAGGTTAATAATAATTAACAAGCAGCATTTTATACACTACATAATGTACCACAGAGCAATTTACGTACAGTCTGCAAGGCAGTTAGCTAGGCCAGCCTACATTCTCAATGCATAGTATGCAGGACGGACGGCGTAGCAGACCTTACGTACTGTCGTTTTACTGCCTGGCTGTTTAATTTTACGTTTTTGTTTACCAGCTTATGTGCATAGTTTATTATTTTTGATAACTAATGTTTAAAAAATATATAAATAATTTATTTATCTTAAATCTTTGTTTTATATAGGTAGATACTCTGGTATATTAAAATGGAGAAAACATAAAAAAATTGCAATAAACATTTGTCATAACTTCAAAAATCAATATGGTACTGAAGGTCGAAAATTTGATCCCAGAGAAAAAAAAAACTAGTTTTTTTTAATCGCATGAATCCATTGTTTTAACATTAAATTCAAAATAAATGAAATTTATTTTTTTTCCTTAAAATTGCACGACAGATTGTAAACCCCGTTTAAATAGTTTGGGTTGCTGGAAGATTCAACTGACAGACAGTTTTCATCCCAGTAGCGCCATCTACCAATTGTAAGGTCTAATAATCGTTCAGTTATTTATTAGATTATAGGTGGCGATGTATTATAAGAGCCTCAATAAATTAGTTTTAATAGGGAGTTGCCATAGCCCCACAGTTGCATTTGCCCTGGTTGACCTTATAGGTTTTACGGGGGTTTGAAAATTTTCAGGTTTTTCAGTTTTTATTTTTTAAGGAATATCAGTTCTCAAGATTGTCTTTATTATTTTTCTACTATTTCCGACATATTTTTCTAAAATACCTAAACATACATATTTTTTTATCAAAAAAGAAAAAATCATGCATCTAAGGGTAATACAGGTAGGCGTGTATGTGCTTATTATTTATTTAGCACTATAACAACGTTTCATTAAAACCAATGAAATATTTTGTGTAGTTTTATTTTTTATCTATTTTTATCTTATCATCAGCCACACATATTGTCAGTCAGTATTATACTGATTACAAAGAAAGACCCACATTATAAATACCTATAGGTGCCGCCATCCACGATGACGCGTGCATGACGTAGCTATTTGCATCTTTAGAGCTATTACAATTACATTACGCTGTCGGCAGGGCACGATTTGTATAGACGCCTCACTCATGATGGAACGACTAGAAAGAGACAGTGAGTAAGACAGGGCCCTGCCGACAGCGTAGTTTAATAGGCCCATTACCTTGAAAAATTTAACCGGTAATTCCAAACCGGTTTTAAAACGAAAGTAACCGGATATTCTAAACAGGTTTATGAACGAAATAAACCGGTTCCGAGCCCTGCTGCCGACAGCGTAGTTAGGCCCATTTTTTTTGTCAGTCAGCAGACTGCCCCCCGATGAAAAAGATGCAATTACTGGGCCTGTTAGACTACGCTGTCGGCAGGGCCCTGTCTGACTCACTATCTCTTTCTAGTCGTTCCATATGACTGAGACGTCTATACAAATCGTGCCCTGCCGACAGCGTAATGTAATAAGCTCTTATCATGTGTCAACTTCACGCGTCCGTCGTGGATGGCGGCACCTATACTTATTGGGCCTATTAGACTACGCTGTCGGCAGGGCCCTGTCTGACTCACTGTCTCTTTCTAGTCGTTCCATCATGAGTGAGACGTCTTTACAAATCGTGCCCTGCCGACAGCGTAATGTAATAATCCCTTATAATAAAGCACAAAAACGTACCTACCTAACAGGTATTTGCATTGCACTGCAAATTTTGCAGGGTAAAATAGTTTTATCAACCAGGTAGGTACCTACTTATTTTTTTTGTATAGAACCCTCAATGTACAATTCAAGACTCGTATACTAACCAGAATGTTACTCTTCGGGGAACTTAATTTCAATTGATTGGTTAAGCATAGTATATGAAATTCTAATTGCAGTTTTAGGACTTAAACCAAGTATGTACGGTCGCCTGCGTCTAAAAGTATACGGGCGGTCAATATTAACGAGTGAATCCTGCTTATACTGCTTGTATACTTTTAGGCGCAGGCGACCGTACTTAGGTATTTTAAGCTTGTACTAACATATTGATATTGTGGGGTTTTAGGAATCAGATAATTTCTTATTTCTTTGGTGGCCTAACTCCAAATATATTAGTTCCAACCCGTACTGTAGTTGCCCCTAGTTCAATCTGAAAAATAAATCAAACGTAAATAGAGCAACCCTAATGCAACTTTTTTTTATTTTATGTTTTAAACTATTTAAAATTTATTTTTTGCAAGGTAAAAATATTTAAAAGTAAGCAGGCCAGCCCAGCTAATTATGTTTTGACAGTACTAATTAAAGACACCTTTATTAAAATTTTCAAAAAGTCTGGTAACAATCAGTGACTAGGGTGAGGTACCCTAAAGCCCTAAACTTGAGATACCTAGTTCAACAACTTTACTGTTGCAGATATTTCATGAATATTTAAATATCTCATATCTACCAAGATCCTTTGTGATATCTGTGGACCATACTTTACTTACCGCATGCTCAAAATCAGTAGACATGCCCATGGACAGTTCTACATTTTTCACTTCAAGGTTTAGTTTTTCGCAAACTTCTTGCCGGCACTTGGCTAGCATCACAAAGTCAGGATTGGGGCCCTGTGTTGCGTCATATCCATATTGTCCAATGGTCATGAGTCCAATGAATTCAAGGTTGGGACAGTTATTGATGACATGTGAGACAAGTTCTGAAGCTTTGATTGGTTCTGTTCCATTTTTTGCTGGGGATTGTAAATGTTAAAATTTGGGTCCATTATAAATATCTATGTAGTATCATTATCAAATTGAGGCATTACAGTCTTCACAAAATAAAAGGCTCCTTTTGACAGTTCACGCCCATGAAGTTTTAACCCCTAACACATAGGTAATAGAAGCTGTTCTTAGGTGCAACTTGTACACCTTGCTTGTACGCAACAGTTGGCTTTTATTACCTACGCATTAGGGGTGAAAACTTCATGGGAGTGAACTGTCAAAACGGGCCTTTTATTTTGTGATGACTTTAATTACATTCCTATTGAAAGCTTGACCACTGATTTCTGTTAATAATTTTACTGGCTCTAAGGTAAGCTGATAATTACCGTCTTCTCCACTTGTATTGATTTGCACCATGACCTTTAGTTTTTCCTCATCTTTCCTGTACTTTGGCCATTGTTTGTTGACTGTGTCTGCAAGTTTAGCCGAGTCTATTGTTTCCACCATGAACAGGCCTGGAGAACTAAGCAGCCTGTTCACTTTATTTGATTGCAAATTGCCAATGAAATGCCATTTTATTTCTTTGCAGTTCTCAAGTATCAGTGGGTCCTGTGACTTTTCAGACACTTCGTTAACATAGTTTTCTCCAAAGTGTTTTTGGCCTGCATTATAGGCTTCTATGATTAAAGATGCTGGCTTGATTTTTGAGACCGCTACTAATCTTGGCAAGATTTGGGGAAGATTCTGAAAAAGTAGTTGGCAGTTGGTAAGGTTAGTAGGTAGGTACCTAAGTCATTTTGATTTATGGCATATGCACCAGCGGAGAATCTAGAGATTGACAACATAGGTTTTAAATTTTATTTATTTATGACTTAATATTATATCCCCCATCCCTTTCCCTCCCCTCCTCATCTCCTCCCCTTCCGCAACATTCAAAATCACTGAACATTCAATATCACTATCTTTCTCCAACACACTCTCACATACACTCCACATATCACACAACACACTCGTTCAACACCTAATCTTAAATAAATTTCTTTTAATTAAATTTCTTTAGAGGTTGAAACCTCAAAAACTAAATTATCACATTGTTTGTGCTTTATTTCTTCATTCATTATATATTTTTTATTTTTTTAACCTTTAATGTCTTAGTTCCTAAACTTATATTTGTATGTCGGTGGACATCTGTTATTGGCCTGCTTCACTGTACTGTTTCGTATGTTATATTTATACTGTAATGTGCTGTTGATGTCCCAAATAAAAAATAAATGACACCATGTACAACAATTTCACTGTAATCTTTAAGTTAGAAGTAGTAGAAAGTACAAATAAACTTTATCTTATCTTATCTTACTTAAAGTCTAATTGATAAACAAAGGGAGGGCGCTACATGTCGTAAACTCGTAATATAACTATTTGTATTCGAATTATTATTTGTAACTGGCCACCGCCATGAAATCGGCCTGCTCGTTTAGGGATATCGTAATTTTACCTTATGTGAAATATTAGAAAATATTTACCAGATTTTCATTCTATTTAGAATGAATGAGAACATCACTAGCAAACTGTAGATGGCAACATTATTTCGAGAATTGACGTTTGAAGCTGTCAGCGCCCTCCCTTTGTTTAGCAATTAGACTATAGTTACAGTTTATATACATTTGAATTATGATAATAATAAAAGTCAAATTGTTACTTGGTTTGGTTAAAGGAAATAACCGGCCAAGTGCGAGTCGGACTCGCACACGAAGGGTTCCGTACCATTATCTATAAAAAACCACAAAAAAAAACATGTTGTATGGGAGCCCCCCCATTAATATTATATTAAATTTTAATTTAATTATTTATTTTTTAAGTAAATATTATACTCAATATATTGTGAACATTTTAAGCATCTACCTGCTACCATTATCAATGTCGAGCAAAAATAAGCAAAAAAAATAATGTTTGTTGTATGGGAGCCCCCTTTAAAATTAAATTTCTTTTGATTTTTAGTTTTTGTTATAGCGGCAACAGAAATACTTCATCTGTGAAAATTTCAACTGTCTAGCTACCACGGTTTATGAGATACAGCCTGGTGACAGACAGACGGACGGACGGACAGACAGCGAAGTCTCAATAATAGGGTCCCGTTTGGCACCCTTCGGGTACGGAACCATAAAAATATGATAGCACGAGGATAGCACCTTAAAAACTAGCTTACCTTGCTTCGTCTTGCCACAGCAGCTTCGATCTGGGCCAGCACTGTTTTTAGCCCGAACATTACATCGACTTCCTCAGAGTTATCTGATGACATAATAGCAATAATTAATATGTTGCCTGAGCGTGCGTGCGTAGGTACCTAATTTCGGTAGAGGTATTTTCCACGATTTTCTTAACCACATTACTCAATTCAATAACAAACACAAATGTCATTTCTTATCAGCTGGGTTGGGTGGTGGGGGTGGGTCCGAAATCCGAATCTCAGAACAAGTCCGAACTATCTGAATATTTGAAGAAAACTTGATAAAAGCCGGTTACCGCCCCGCCGCCGCTGTATTTTAAGTCCTAATCTTAGATCCTATTTATGATATCTATCCTTTGGCTAGGTTTGAGCACTGTGTAGCGTAATTCGGAACAGAAGGCAGATTTCTTTCGGTCATTCGTCCTGAAATCAGAGAATAGGCGTTTTTCCGTACGCCGGCCCGGCACCGGGACCGGCACCGGTTTATTTGTAACGGCGCGCGGGCGTGGACAGTTGGCTTTTTTTCCGAACGCAAGCAAATACAAATGTCACTCAAACTTCAAAGAAAACGGATTGATTGATTGAATGGATTGAATGAATTTGATTGATTTTCGTTCTTGTGGTTGTGGTTTGTTTTGCGATTTTCTACGCGGAAATTCCAATTTTCCGCTTACGATTCGCAATAAATTATGAACCGGTATACTTCCTTTTATTAGACCCGCCCAACTTCAGCCATGAACGTTTTGGAAAAGGCCGAAAAAGCCTTAGAACACCTAAAACACCTCGAAGGCTCTTCGAAGTAAGTTATTGCTATAAATATCACATTTTACGACTTCCTGTGTTGATTTTTCTGACTGTATTATGGTGGTATTGGTATTATGTTTATTGTAGAAGCCACGAGCTTCAAGCGTCTGCTGGGACCTTGGGGCGTTGTTTGGGAGCACTGGGCAGTCGACAGACCTACACTCGTCATTATGCAAATCTTCTTCATTCTGCGATTCCTACGCTACTTGCTTTAGCAAGCCATGACTGCGTAAGTATTCTTCTAGGCAACAATATAGTCTAAAACCTAGTTTGCAGATGTGGAGTTATAAAGAATTCCTCAAGATGTTTTCTATCAGCATTAGAATGTCCTTTTTGTACTGTTGTACTTACTAAAAGTAATGAATGGTCAATAAGAAATTCTGAAGTTCACATAGATGGAAGTCTGAAACAAAGCAATTTCGACCATGTTCAATGTTAATTTTCTAGGGTTCCATACCCGAAGGGTCCCAAACAGGAACCTATTACTGAGACTCTGCTGTCCGTATGTCTGTCACCAGGCTGTATCTCATGAACCGTGGTAGCTAGACAGTTGAAATTTTCACAGATAATGTATTTCTGTTGCTGCTATAACAACAAATGCTAAAAAACAAAATTAAGTGGGGCTCCCATACAACTAACATAATTTGTTTTGCGGTTTTTTATAGATAATGGTACAAAACCCTTCGTGCGCGAGTCCGACTCGCACTTGGCCGGTTATTTATTAACCATATAATCACACAGATTGCTTAGTCAATATGATATTAATATTAATTATTTATGGCTCAATCTTACTCTTATCCAATTAGAGGCCCATGCCCCTTGGTGGGGACATCAATGGGCTCTATGTTATTATATTATTTATTTCACAGGCTGAAATACGTCTTGTTGGAGATGAAGCGCTTAACAGAGCGTTGGTTGGAGGATTCGCATTCCATGCATACAAGACCAACATTACTCTGCAGAACCAAATAGACCACACTAGGAATGCCAGGTATATTACTTTACTAAGCCGGGTCTCTGAGGAGACGGATAAAAACAGTCAGAGACTTTTTTTGTCACTCTTACCGCCGATCCCAATAACCTATCTCTATCCGTGATCTGCAGATAACCCGTATATTTGACAGAAGCACTATGGGATTTATGTCAAAATTGACACTAGCAATCTCAAATCTGCAGATTATGGATAGAAGATAGGTTATTGGGATCGGCCGCTAGCCCGGATTTTACCAACGAAAGAGTTACCTACTGATACAATGAGAGTATCTTCTACTTTTTCATAGACACCAGTGACACCTAGATTAGATCACCTCATTTTGAACTGTCATTTGTCATACAAGTTATCCCCGGGATAGTTATTTTCGTATAACTTTTTGTTGGTGAAATCCAGCCTTATTAGTATGTGTGAAATGTCAAAAGCCACAGATAAACATACACATAATTCTTGTCATTGAATAGTGGTGGACGCTGCCTTTGGATGAATACTGTCAATTTAGTATTTATTTTATTCTGTGTTATGCTGACTAACCAAAAAAAAACTTGACCCTGACAAAAGACGTACATTGCCATTAAGAAAAAAATAAAATAAATTCCAGATGGATCCGTGCAGCCCTAGCAAGGATCTGCCTGGGTGACTGTTGGCTCCGCCCTGGAGTTGGCAAGATTCGAACTCAGGCTCAGATACTCTTCCCCAAGCTGAGCCAAATAGTCCGCACCACAACTGAAATCCAACTTATAGTGGAAGCTTTGGAAAATAATTTGCCACGTATACTGAATGCTTTGGCTGAGTATACTACAGATGAAGAGATTTCCGGTAATTATTCTAGATAAAATAAACATAATATCCCGACTAAGCTAAGTTTGCGCCTCTCTGGGATGTAATGTATTGTAATTGACGCGAGGTACAAGAGGAAGAGGCTTAAGCCACATTGACACGATCAGAGTAGGCTCGTACGAGCCTGCTCGGAAAAGTAGACTGTGATCCGAGTCAATACAATAACTGGTCGGAAGGCGTCGTCCGAGTGCGCTCGGATCTGTTGCCACAATACAAGTTGCTTCCGAGTAGGTAGCTCGTACGAGCCTACTCTGATTGTGTCAACGCGGCTTTAAGGCAGAGACTTAACACCTCCACTTGCTACAATCCTGACATACATCTCTCACTTCCTCCACATTCATAAGTCTCTTCATACCCTGCTGGTTATGGATGCTGTATTTGTTTTGTTTCCACAAGCGCGATTCGTGTTACGCCGCCATGCCGCAACCTCGATTCTACAAAACTCTCGCTTCGTCTACTGCTATCTTGACCCTAATAAATCAACAAACAAACATGCTGTGAAACATCAACAAATTTAATAAATAAATAAATCACCAACTTGGTGTTTGTAGGACCAAAAATCCAATGAACAGACGCATTTCATATCCTTGAAAATGTTCTCCTGTTTTCAGAGCTCTCGAAAGCGCTACTCTCTCACATAGAGTCGTCGGAGGCAGCGGTGAGACGCGGCGTCGCTTGTTGCGTGGCCCGACTGTGCTCACATAGAGATGTGCTTGTGAATACAGTCATTGAGAAGGGATTTGGTATGTTTTAATTTAGGCTAGGGAATAATTTATTTATATATTATTTATTTATTACGAGACTACTATGTTCTGCTACACACAATCGGCGTCAAAATTATCGCACCTTTTTGAAATTAAAATTAGGTAGGTAATGATCACACCTTCCAAATGAGGGCTATTTGGGAGGTGTCAAAACCACTAAACTAAAGGAACTAAAGGCACTGAACTGACTATCTCAAATCCGCTCTTGCGCGGCGGTGGCCACATATTCTATTTGTTTGTGTACTTGAGCCACTGTTGTGCGTCCGTTTTGGCCCTGGCAGAATACCAGCGTCACAGATTCGTCTGTGACATTGCTTAGTCAGGGCCATTTCATTGCCGTGGTACAGTCACATAACCACACAGCTGTAGGTACCTACTGTTAATTGCATAGTGCGTGCTGTCTATTTAAATTGATTTTTGTTATTAATTTATGTGGGTGTACCATGTCCTTTATAAATGATTTATCTATCTATCTATTTTCAAACACACCATTTTAATTAGTTAGTATAGTTCGTATCGCCTCCCAAATCGCAGGCAATGACAACTAACAATGTAACAATGTGATCATAAGGGGTACCAAAGAAGAACAATCTTGTTCAGAGTACAGTTTCAACGCTGAGTGTATGTCCCACTGCTGGGAATAGGGAATTATAGTAATAATGAAGTACTCATCATCGTCATAAATAATAAGTATAATGTACCCATACTACGTGACCCATTTTTAAAAGCTTTTATTAAACTTGCACTGTATGTATGTATGTATGTATGTATGTATGTTTGTTTGTGGGTATCACGGTTCGCGTCAAAAATGTCGGCTTGAATTTGACCCACTTCCCGTTATCCGATTGAGCTGAAATTTCGCATACGTGTATAAGTCGGATGACAATGCAATATATTTCTGACTTAAAGCTGATCTGATGATGGAGACGGAAGACGGTCATGGGAACTCTGTCATAAAACATCGCAAGCCCGTCGAATTTGGGCTCGTTCGATTCGTCTTGACGAATACTTTGGTCCTAGAATATTTTTTTATGACATGGAGCTGATCTGATGCTGGAGACGGAAGACGGTCATGAGAACTCTGTCATAAAACATCGCAAGCCCGTCGAATTTGGGCTCGTTCGATTCGTCTTGACGAATACTTTGGTCCTAGAATATTTTTTTATGACATGGAGCTGATCTGATGCTGGAGACGGAAGACGGTCATGGGAACTCTGTCATAAAACATCGCAAGCCCGTCGAATTTGGGCTCGTTCGATTCGTCTTGACGAATACTTTGGTCCTAGAATATTTTTTATGACATGGAGCTGATCTGATGCTGGAGACGGAAGACGGTCATGGGAACTCTGTCATAAAACATCGCAAGCCCGTCGAATTTGGGATCGTTCGATTCGTCTTGACGAATACTTTGGTCCTAGAATATTTTTTTATGACATGGAGCTGATCTGATGCTGGAGACGGAAGACGGTCATGGGAACTCTGTCATAAAACATCGCAAGCCCGTCGAATTTGGGCTCGTTCGATTCGTCTTGACGAATACTTTAGTCCTAGAATATTTTTTATGACATGGAGCTGAGCTGATGCTGAGACTAAAAAGTTAAAAATAAATTAAAAGTAAAAAAACATTTTTAAACAAAGCTTTTATTTAATGCCCTAAAAAGAAGAAAATAAAATTTCAATTCAATCAAATGCGTCATTTTATTACATTACACAATTTATACGATATAAAAGCTTGTTGCGAGATTTACTTGTGTAGACTTAATTAGGTGGGTAGGCACCTATTTGCACAGACTTGGAGATAAATCCCGCAACAAGCTTTTATATCGTATAAATTGTGTAATGTAATAAAATGACGCATTTGATTGAATTGAAATTTTATTTTCTTCTTTTTAGGGCATTAAATAAAAGCTTTGTTTAAAAATGTTTTTTTACTTTTAATTGAACATGAAAGAATCAACACACTCGACGACCTCTGTCGCGCAGCGGTTGCGCATCTGCCTACCGTGCGAGAGGTCCCGGGTTCGAATCCTGGCTGGGGACAAAAAAACCCATGTCTTGGATGTTTACATGTTTGTGATGTCGCTGTTTCTGGTTCCCACGACACAGGGCATCCTAGTGTGGGGTCAGAAGCAATGTATATGGGCTTGTATGTAAATGTTTATGTTATTGTATGTTTTGCAAAAGCATTCGATGTTCCCACGTCATCCATATCATGTTATGTTACAGACAAACTCTGGCCTGTCCCACAAGATAGTAACATAACGCTGGGCTGGTTCGCTGTGATCAAGGCAGTGGTTCAAACTTGCGACATCGCCAGCTTTGCGGGGAGTAATCTGCTCACTGTACAGGATTATTTGGAGGTATACATATGTACATACATTCTTACTTATTGTTCTTTCAGGCAATGTGATATAAACCAGTTATAATCGGTCAAGTGTGAGTCGGACTTTCATGCGATGGGTTCCGCACCAACGTACACGAAAAAAGATAGAAAACGTTTCTTGTTTGGGGTCACCATTTTATTTTATTGTTTTTTTAATACGATATACGATTGACTTAACATGTTTGTATGCTTGTTTCACAGCTTTACCAACTCTGCATTCACTACATAGAGGTCGCTACAGCTCACAACATCCAGAACGCCGTAATGGAGTGTATCACCACGCTATTGTCACAAGCGACCGGGCAGTACAAGAAAGCGTTGTTGGAGAAACATCCGAATATTCCGGTCTTGGCTACGAAGCAGCGCAGGCACACACGGAACATTAGTACGTTCAATTCGCTCACCCATTCATTGAATGAAGCTTGTTTGCCATACACTGAATGTGGTGACTTAAATCTGTAGTTTTTAACTTGTCCGACTATTTCATTTCACACAAATTTGTATGGGCCTAAAATCAACGTAAGTCCATATAAAAATAATGAGGTTGCATGTTTTCTTTATTAAGATTCTCCAAGCTTTTACTGATATTTCATAAGTAGACAGATTCTGGTATTAAATATTTAGATTAATGAACGATAATTTAATTATTTACTAAATATTTAAATGCATGAATATTGTAAAGATTGAAATGTCAAACGTAACGTTTTTTTGACGCGTAGGTGACGTTTACAAGGGATCACCACTTCTACGCAACTCAATGCATTGGACCTGTCAAAAATCGATAGGTTTATCTTTCAAAATATCGTTGGAAAGGTGTAATCAATAATTGGATGATAGACTAATTAATTTATACATTGGGTGATCGATCGTATAATTTGAATGAATGAATGAATATTGTAATGATTTAAATGTCAATCGTTCAAATAAGCAATTCAATTCAATTTCTTTATTTCGGACTTCTAGGTCCATAATAAATAACAGTACACTAGGTAACATGTAAACTTACAAGTAAAATATAACAACACACACATAAAAACAAGAACAATTGAATGATTGACAGATTGATTCGTGTATTGAATGACTAATTAACTGAATGATTGACCAATGAAGTATTATTCAGTATTATTTATTTTGTGCAAGAAAGTATAAAGCAAAGTAACGTATGAACTGAACGACTGATCGCAGGTTCAGCGAGCGGCGTCACAGTCGCGTGGGCGCTGCAGCACACGCTGGAGGAGGCGGCGGAGCTGTCGTTCAGCGGCGCGCTGCAGCTCGGCGGCTCCGCTCGGCAGAGTGCCAGCGCCAGCGTCGACGACCTCACCGCGCTAGAGGTGAGCGACCATAGCGATTACACTATTCATTCACTCCTAGTTATATTGAACGACTCGGAATTTGTTAATTATTATTATTTTGTATCTTTAAGAATTCACGTGGTGCACCCGTTGGGTCTGTCCCCGAATACACCCACAACAACAGTGCACACAAAGAACATTCCCGCCAGGCACACAGGTCTATTGCAAAAAACTAAGGGGAAACTGTTATTATCATCATTTATTTCAGACTGTATTGTATAGTTCATAGTACTTATATTAATGCCGTAAAGTCTTAAGAACAGGTACGGCAGCCAAGGTTTGTTGAATGGCTGCAGACTTTATATAATGACACAAATATAAAATGGTACCTATAAATAAATAAATAAATAAATAAATATAAGCGACTTCTGCTATACGAATAAATAAATGAATAAATTCACTCATAGATTCTTACGGTCGTTCATTCATTCATGTAATCGTTCATTCTTCAATAATCCTATAATTCGTTCATCATTTATGATTATTCGATCATTTATTCATTCGTTCGCTTATTCAATCGTACTTTTGTTCATTCATTCAGTTTTTTTCATTCAGTCACTTATTTATTCGTTCAGTAGTTTATTCAATCATTATTTAGTTCATTCATGCATTAATTCGTTCATTGATTCAAACTTAAACGCGCGATACCCACGATTGACCGATTGATTGATAGATCACGGACAAGACACAAAACATAGACAAGACAGAAATATGAGACAGAACGTGAAAGAATCAACACACTCGACGTCCTCTGTAGCGCAGCGGTTGCGCATCTGTCTACAATGCGAGAGGTCCCGGGTTCGAATCCCGGCTGGGAGAAAAAAAAACACCAGGTCTTAAATGTTTACATGTTTGTGATCTCGCTGTTTCGGTTCCAAGACACAGGGTATCCTAGTGTGGGGCCAGAAGCAATGTATGTGCCTGTATGTAAATGTTTATGTTTATTTATGTTTATGCATGCATGCTTTCTCGTTCTGATCTGTATGTTCTACGTATACGACGGTCGTCCAACGTCCAACTAATCGAGTCATCATAGTAGGAATGCGCTGTAACTCAATCTTCTATCTTCTATCTTCTTCTTCTATATATATAAAAATGAATTGCTGTTCGTTAGTCTCACTAAAACTCGAGAACGGCTGAACGGATTTATCTTATCTTAGTCTTGAAATGTTCGTGGAGGTCTAGGGAAGGTTTAAAAGGCGAGAAAAAAACGAATAATTTCCGGGAAAACCCTAAAAACAGCCCTTTTCTATTTCCCATACAAACTTTTTCTAGAGTCAATTTGAACTTTATTGCTATTCAATAAAGTTCATATCAAATTGAGGCAGTACGAAGTCTGCCGGGTCAGCTAGTGTTTATAATAAAAATATGTAACTGTTCATGCATCAACAACCGCATCATATCGCCATCCCTCACTGTTGTGCGTCCGTTTTGGCCCTGGCAGAATACCAGTGTAGGGTATCACATTGTGCTTGCGTAGCATATTTTCGCCTGCGAGCGAACAGCTATAGCGGCGACCAACCAGTCGTCTCTCACACCTCTTCATTAGTACCCGTGTCACTGTTGTACGTGTATTGTATACCACGAAATACATTACTTCATTTTACTGAAAAGACTCTATTCTTTATCACCAAATAAGGAACCCGTTACACCAGCGTCACAGATTCGACTGTGACATTGCTGAGTCAGGGCCATTTCAAACCAAATCAAATCAAATAAGTTTATTTGATTTAATTGATTATTGATTAAGTTTTCATTGCCGTGGTACAGTCACATAACCACACAGCTGTAGGTACCTACTGTTTTTTGTTGTTATTAATTTGTGTGTGTACCATGTCCAATGAATAAATGAGTTATCTATCTATCCATCTATCTATCTCCCACCAGAGCCCGGGGTCGCCGGCGAGCGAGATGGAAGTCGAGATGCAAGACACGGAGCAGTTGGCTCAGGAGCTGAATGAGAAGTTGCAGGAGATGGAGAGTTCCAGCTGTAAGGAGGACGAGACTGAAGCTGGAGAGGTTGAGAGCGGGTTTAAAGTGAGTTGCTTAGGGTTCCGTACCCTATTACTAAGCCTCCGCTATCCGTCTAACTGTCCGTCTGTCACCAGGCTGTATCTCATGAACCGTGATAGCTAGACAGTTGAAATTTTCACAGATGATGTATTTCTGTTGCCGCTATAGCAACAAACTAAAAAACAGATTATAATAAATGTTAAAGGGGGCTCCCATACAACAGACATGGTTTTTTTGCTATTTTTATAGATAATGGTACGGAACCCTTCGTGCAGTCCTCGGGTCCGACTCGCACTTAGCCAGTTTTTTTTATTTTCTGATCCTTAAAATTAAACAAAGCAACCATTATAGGATCACTTCGTTGTCCGTCTGTCTGTCTGTGTCTGTCCGTCCGTCTGTCAAGCTAGACCTTTTTGTTTAGGGAACACGCGGAAGTATCAAGCTGAAAATATCATTTGGATCTGTAAAAAAATCAACCTTCTAGTTGAACGCAATCGAACGATACGACCGTTTATGCTGTGAAATTGATTGATTTTCATAGTACTTGCAAGGGACTCAAAACCTATAGGGCTCCAAACCCTTTGACCTAGAATCATGAATGCATGAGGCACAAAGCTAGGTCTTTAGCCCAAGTAAAGGGAAAGATGGGAAAATGTAAAGCGAAAACCACGAATTTGAATGTGAATATTTATTAATGCCGGTGCATTCAGTGCAAAGTCTCGCTGCGCGCTCACAGATACCACACAAGCGCAACATGTCAATGTGTTGAACGTGCTACCTTGTACTTACGACAACTTATATTGAAATTAAAGATATTGTTTTCTTCCAGGTAAATATAGGGTTATCGTCAGATGACGATATTCCTCTGAAGTACGGCGCGAGGCTGCTAGCTTCCAAGTTTATTCTGACGGGCAACAAAGGAGGTCTTATTACTGATAGGTGAGTAAAAGATCCCTATACCCTATCCAATATAACAGCCAAGTTGACAGCTAACCTAAAACTTCATAGAATCCACTTTTTAATCACTAGGGATGTTACCAAAACAATCGGAAAGAATCGAAATTGTTTATTCAGTTGAACTAACAGAAGAGTTGTCATCGCCATCACTGCTATTAGCACTTAAAGATATTATTTCATTTTCAACCATATTTAAGGTAACCGAAGAATCAAAAATAAAATGTTAGACATCTTTCCGATTCACAAATTGGGTGTTTCGATTCTTTTGAGTAATCGATTATAATGAGCAATATCCCCTTACTAACAGGCTAAGATTGACATCTGTCAGGTTTGCTGTTATATTGGATAGGGTATAGTCTCTACCGACCGTCCAGGACCTAGGGATTGTTTTTAAGGTCCGTAACAACCGGGAGTCTATTACTGAGCCTCCGCTGTCCGTCCATCTGATCCTAGTTCGATGGTGCGGAACCCTAAGTGCGAGAGTCCGACTCGCAATAGACTGATTTTTAGAGTAACGTACCCGAAGGGTGCCAAACGGGACCCTTTTACTAAGGCACCGCACTGTAATAGCTAGAAAGTTGAAATTTTCACAGAATGTGTATATCTGTTGCCGCAACAACAACAAATACTAAAATACGAGATATATTACAAATTAAAGGGGGTCCCCATACAAGAGACTTGTTTTGATACACCCACGCCTTTCAATATGATGGTATATTTCGCGTCAACCTACATCGTTGTGGTAGCTTAGCCGGAATGTTCTAGGCCCTCAATCTGTAGGTCCTGAGCTCAAATAACAGTGAGGGCATAATTTTTTTAGGGTTCCGTACCCAAAGGGTGCCAAACGGGACCCTATTACTGAGACTTCGTTGTCTGTCCGTCCGTCCGTCCGTCCGTCCGTCTGTCTGTCACCAGGCTGTATCTCATGAACCGTGGTAGCTAGACAGTTGAAATTTTCACAGATGATGTATTTCTGTTGCCGCTATAACAACAAATACTAAAAATCAAAAGAAATTTAATATTAAGGGGGGCTCCCATACAACAAACATGAATTTTTTTGCTCATTTTTGCTCGATATTGATAATGGTAGCAGGTAGACGCTTAAAATGTTCACAATATATTGAGTATATTATTTACTTAAAAAATAAGTAATTAAATTAAATTAATAGTGGGGGGGGGGGCTCCCGTACATTTTTTTTGCGGTTTTTTATAGATAATGGTCCGGTACCCTTCGTGTGCGATTCAAATCCGGCCCGCAATTGACCGATTTTTTTATTCCTCCCCAACCTCTCGGAGCCAGAGCGAACTGCAATCCCGCAATAGTCGTCATTACCGTACCCTTTATCCTGATGTCTCTTTCAGATCCGTCCGAGTGTCAGTGAAGGCGTCAGCACTGAGCTGCTTGTCAGAAATACTGCAGCTTTACCCTCAAGCGATCACCTTATACTTGGACAAGGAAGCTGATATACGAAGCCACAACGTTTCTGGTAAGTGCAGCGCACCGTAAAATGGTGTTGAGTAGTTTTACTTCGCAGTAAGAACGACATCCGAAACAAAAATGTATAGAGTTGTCTCTGTTTCGGTAGCAATAAAACAGTAGGATTTAAGATTTTTCTCGTCTGGCCCCCTAAATTTTATTTATTTATTTATTTATTTATTTATATATTTATTGATCTTAAAAAATCCACAGCTAATACAGATAAGTAAGACAAGAAAAATAATCTTAACATTAGTCAATAACGGATTTACATTTTTTTGTTAAAATATTATAAGACAGACGTACTTAGCAATAATACTTACAAACATAAAAATTATAACAAAAGCTAGTTACAGCTAGTAACTAGTGTTGATTTAAGTTATAATAAACTCATACAGCCAAAACATAGGCACGCCTTTTCACGGGGTAACAGGGTTAGTTTTGACCACAGGGTGCTCATCCCATACAAATTAGAATTAGTAACCCTTCGTAAAAAAGAGATGGCGTGAGCAGTAAGATTTGTACTTTAAACAACATGGTTTCAGTTAACATACTTCTAGGTGGCGCTTATCTTAGAATAAATCCTATATATCTTAGCGCCATCTCGTGGTATTTGCAATTTTTCGATGGTGATGCACCAAGCGATAATGGCCTCGAACTAAAGAAGCTTCCGTAGCATCTCAGTTTACGCCGGTGTCATATTTTGTTCTAGGTGGTCTATCTGTGTTAGTATAATATTATAGTATCTGTGGTTTTGTTTGACCCATTTTCGTTTCATTTCATTAGTTTATTTGCCATTTCACAGCCTATGAAAATAAATAATTCTATCAATATTAAATACATAAAATGCCGATTACGAAACAGCGCGATCAATAAAAAGGTAGAAATAAAGAAAAATTGAGCCATTTGAGCGAAAAAACGCTAGTAATTGAAACTCTTTAATATATTTACCAAATCTCGAAGTTTTGATTACTACATTAATGATTACTTTGTGTTATTACATTTCCAGGATCGTCCGAACTCACAGACCAGTCCTACCAGGATAACATAAACGACTTCATCCTAGAACGCAACGTGTGCTACCAAGAGTCCCTAACGGACTCCCTGAGCCAAGATCTGCTGAACAAAAGCCAAGAAAGTCATACGTCGCAGCAAGTCTCCAAGAAAGATAGCAAATCTCTCGAGAAATCGATCGACGAGCAGAAATCGACTAAAGACGTTCCTAGTGCCATCTTGGATAGCAAAGTGTACCCGAAAGATTTTGTGGCCAGCGGCATAAGTGGAGACACTAATATGACTACGAGTAATTTTACAACTAATTCGGGTATGCTGTTGTTTATATTTGTTTTTTGATTTTTTGTGTGGATGCAATCTACCTGCAATCGGTTGCAAGGCAACGAGTAGCAGCAACAAATCGCGAGACAGATCTCCATGAGTAGAGCCCTTTATATGTCTGCATGTTTATCTGTATGTTTGTCTGTATGTCTAAGCCCACAACTTCCGAACGGGCGGTAGTATACAAAAATATTAATATTATATTGACGTTGACTAAGTAATATGTATGATTTTATGGTCAATAAAAAATTTGAACTGAACTGAACTATGTAAAAAAGTCGTTACAGCTCAAACGACAACACGGATATTAACAAATATGGTGTCGTTAGATTCGTCTCAGTTACAGGACTAGGAGTGACACAGAAACTATTATTTTAGTTAAAAGTTAATGTCATTTCGGTCGTTTGTTTAAACGAATTAGAAAAACAAGAAAGTTTGGCTGACCCCCGAAGACGGCTCAACCGTTTACGATCATATAACGTCATTCAATACTTTAGTCTGTAATTTCCAGGGATGACGGGAAGCAACGACCCTATGTCCACTGGCTACCCCATGACGAGCAGTGGCGACATACTGTCATCCAGCATCGATTTAGACATGAAATTCGACCATTTCGGCGAATCCGCCCACTTAGACAACCTAGACGCCCTGAAAGACCTAAACAGAGCAAAACGGCCTCTGAAAAGAACCGACGAAGTCCACAGCAAAGACGCCCCGGATGGCATAGAAAAGAGTTCGTATATGTCTAAAAGCGAAGAGGTTCACGAAAAAGGGTTTGATTCAAAAGAGTTTGAATGTCAGCATATGTCGGATCTATTTTCGCTTTTAGAAGGACATAACGATCCACAAATCCGGGGTCTGATTAGGGTCTGTATCGGCAATTATTTGAGTGCGGCCTTGGATCTGTCTCATGGCGATTACTATAGATGGAGGAACTACAGTGCGTTGCCAAAGGACGTGAGCGAGAACATCAGTACGGACAAATTGGTGGAGGTTGTTTTGAAGGTGAGTTCTACATTATAAATGTACCGTCATGATCACAAATAAGGGTGTCCCCATAGAACAATGATTGTGCGAGCGAAACCCTTCGAGTAAGAGTCCGACTCGCACTTGACCGTTTTTTTAAATATTTTTATTTCCAGGGCCTAACTGACGAGATCCATTCCTGTGTCAACCACACCCTCACCGCTCTAACAACAGTCTGTCTCGCTCTCTCGACCAGCCCGCATTGTGCGCTGTTGCCAAACATACTAAGCAGTCTTGTCACAGTTGAGAGGAACACTTACTGGCTGTGTAAGGTGAATCTCTGCCGGTTGTATGAGAAGCTGCCTTATCAGAGGTGAGTGGATACGGTACGGAAGTATTGTCAGTCAGTTGTAGTCCCAGCCCGCATGGCGCGCTGTTGCCGAACATACTGAGCAGTCTTGTGGCGGTAAAAAGAAACACTTGTGCCTGATTTATCAAACGGTTAGGGGACACTTAGCTCTTTTTCTTAGCTGTCTAGCGACTGCTTCGGAGGCCGGCCTCTTAAATTTAGTGGGTCCTCTAGTAGCCTAAATGACCCTTAAACTTAGGTCAAAGCAAAACACCGGTAGGTGGCCCTTAAGGAAATAAAGTGTTCCCTAAAGATAGGGATTGTTGGTGAAATCGGCCATTATCGCGACTAGCTAGAAAGCGGGAGTAAGACTTATCCCGGGTAAACTTTGACAACTCCATACTTTGTATGGAATAGGCTTGTGGCCAAGGTAATCCAATAAATCTAGGAACAAGTCTTAAGTTGAAGCATTATGTACAAAATGGCTTGACATTCTCATAATTGTATATTTCCAGCAGATATATTTCATAAAGTCAATTTGTGCAAAAAAAACAGCATTTGATGGCACTTTTACATGACGTCATTCTGTTGTTATTTCATAGAACTCAGGAACAAAAGTTCCGTTTTGACAGTTCATAAAATTCGATTCTTTCCGATTGTTTTGGTAACTTCTCTAGTGTTTAAAAAGTGGATTTTGTGAAGTTTTAGGTTAGCTGTGAAGTTGCTTCTAAGCATGGATAGCGTATAGCTCCCGCTGTATGTCCGTCCGTCCGTTTCTCCATCGGCGGGCTGTATCTATGATCGAAGGTTGTATTTCACAAACCGTAATATGTACACCTTGGCAAGAAATGCTAGAAAAAAATAATGGCCCTCATATGTGACATATTAGTGCACCACTGCGTGTTTTGATTGACAAATCAAATGTCATTAAAGAAAACACGCAGTGGTCTGCAAATGTTGCCATCGTCTAGCTAGCTAGTATAGTCTAGCATTTCTTGCCGAGGTGTTATAATCTATTTTTCAGGGTACCGTACCCGAAGGGTGCCAAACGGGACCCTATTACTAAGGCTGCGCTGTCCGTCTGTCCGTCCGTCCGTCCGTCCGTCCGTCCGTTAGCGGGTCCTAGAGCACGAACCGTAATAGCTAGAAAGTTGAAATTTTCTGAGAATGTGTATATCTGTTGCCACAAAAAAGGGTGTTTAGAATTAAATAGTAGGTATTAAGTCAATTTCAATACAGTAGCGCCTGACATTTTTTAATAGCAAGAGACGACTGACGACGAGATTGAAGGTATTGCCGTTTTAGGCACAGACGACGATGGTGCGGGCGGAAGCCTGTGCGAGTCAGACCCGCACTTGAGCGATTTTTCTACATTTATTAATAACTAGCTGACCCGGCAGACTTCGTACTGCCTCAATTCAATATGAACTTTATTGAATAGCAATAAAGTTCAAATTGACTCTAGAAAACGTTTGTATGGGAAATAGAAAAGGGCTGTTTTTAGGGTTTTCCCGGAAATTATTCGATTTTTTCTCGCCTTTTAAACCTTCCCTAGACCTCCACGAACATTTCAAGACTAAGATAAGATAAATCCGTTCAGCCGTTCTCGAGTTTTAGTGAGACTAACGAACAGCAATTCATTTTTATATATATAGATTTGTTTAACTTCCACAGACTATTCATACTCTGTCCGGGCTACAATGCCCGCAGTAAGATGATCACGGACACCCTGCTGCGTCTGTTGGCCGATGCTGACGATAAGGTGCGGAGTGCTGCTGCCAACGCTATTGCAGTGTGAGTCATCAATAAATCAATCAATCGATCAGGCATAATTTGAGTCAATATTATGATAATTGAAACAAAAAGTAAACTTTAGAAAAAACCGACTTCTACAAACCCTATTTGATTGAGTTTAAAACAAACTGATACCCCGTGTCTCCACAGTATAACCCCGCGAATGTACCAGCCGCGGCGTCAAACGCCTACGTCGGCGCTCACACAACTCGCGCACTCTCAAACCGCGAGTTTCGCCTTCGAACCCCGCGGCTTGGCGCTGGACATCGTGAGGGATATGCACTTCTATCACGATCTGCCGGACCAATTGAAAGATACCAGGTAATCAGAGACTAAACAGGGTGTAACAGAAGGTTGTAGTCATATTTTAGGGGGTTGTTATGGAGACCATTCTGAGCAACTTTCACTCTTAAACCGATTTGATCAGAACAACTTACGAACATTAGTTGTATACAACCTATGCACGTTGACGGGCCGCCACTGCTTTAGTGACAGTTTTCAGCTGCCTCCGCAGCAGCTGACCAATCACAGTTCTCTAAGTTACCCCCGCCGTAAAGATATGTGCTCTCTGCAGGTAACGAAGAGTTTTTCGGAGTATGTTTGCAATTTCTGAGTACCTATCAAAGAGTTATTTTATTGCCGCTACCCAAAATTTGTATGCTGGTCATAGAAGTTACATTGAAGTAATAATTTAGGACAAAATGCTGCATTATCATCCTACCTACCACTGTCCTTTACAAAGCACATAGAAGTGAACAAATTCTAACCACGATTTACTGAATGCAACTGCAAATAATTATGAAAATTGCGCCACAGACAGTGTAATTTATGACAATTATTGGCCTATCGCCCAATGACACTGACGAAAGGCTTATAACATTTTTGCTTTATTTCAGGAGGGTTGAAAATAGTGCGAGTGTAACTATCGTGGTTGGGGACCTGATGAATCGTTTGATGGAATCCAGCTGCAAATACTATACGGTACGGTTAAAGAGTTCTCTAGGAACAAGTCTTAATTTGAAGCATTATGTACAAAATGGCTTGAAATTCTCAGAATTGTATATTTCCAGCAGATATATTTTATAAAGTCAATTTTGTGCAAAAAAAGACAGTATTTGATGGCACTTTTACATGACGTCATTCTGTTGTTATTCCATAGAACAGGAACAAAAGTTCCGTTTTGACAGTTTATTAAAAGTATCTCTCTTGACTTGACAGGCCACAAGCCTATTATCGGGTAGAATTTAATTGCATACCTAATATTACTTATTTGCTCATCAAAATAAGGACAGTAATTAATCCTCAAACTCTTGGTAATTTTTCGTAGTATTATTGTGCGCTGGTATTTGTTGTTCTTACATGTCAACCTGACCCGAAGGATGAACTCACTTCGCTCACTCTCTTTAACCTTCAACTAGGTACCCTGTCCTACTTCGCCCTTGTATTTGGTGTGCTAACCAATATTTTTGAGTTGCTATTAAATACAATGTGTAAATGAATTAACGCTAAATGAGAAACTACTTTGTTAGGGACATCATTATGAAACCGATTTGAGTAAAAAATAAAGTTGCTCCTATCAAATCGGTTTCATAATGAAAGTTACTCAGAATGATGTCCCTAACTAAGTAGTTTCTCATTTTGCGTTAATTCATTTACAACTTGTATATTCCTTTTTCATGAAAGCTGATCAGTCCAACTATGTTCGCAGCAAGGCCTTCTCGAATCCCTCCACGCGATATCAAAAGCGTGGCCGCCATGGAACCATCCAGAAGCGTTCATCAATCAGGGAATATTGGACTACTGTCTGGAAAGCCTGGATTGTCTCAATGTCACCGTGACAGCTCGGACGCTGCTGATTGATCTGTGCACTTTGATTTATCCGGGTAAGCTTGTTTCTAATTACTAAATAATAGGTTTACCCGAAATCAAAACAAACGCTGAAATTGAATTTCCTTAATACTCGTAGGAAAGTCAAAACCTATAGACTATAGGGTATCTACTTTCTGTACCTAGAATCATGTGACACGAAGCAAGATCTTCTAGCACAAGTAAACAGTTTCGTTTCTTGTAAGTTGGTTTGTAATGAGAGCTTTTCAAGACCCACCTCGATCAAGCTTTCAGATGTAAGCACAGATAGCGTTACCATGCTATCAAGTGTCAACGTGAATATTTCGCAAAAAAAATGTCTGGTTCCGGGACCAAAATCTGTGGTTGCCAGAAAGTTTGTTTTGCACTTGTTGTATTAGGCTGCGCTACCTATCGAGTCGTTTGATTACTATTATATTCTCCGTTTCAGTGGAAATCCACAACCTCCTACGCCATCGTCCGACCAACCGGGACATCTTTGAACACGACGCCACGGACAGCAACAGATGGCAGCACTTGCTGGACCCGCGTCTAGCGAAATTATCAGAGAAGTTTCAACTAGTTGTGCTGAGGACGTTGAATGTCATCGTACATTTAGTTGAAGAGGTAAGTACCAAAGGAAAAGCAAGATTTCGGTTTGCGCGATGTAGGATGCAGTGAGATTGGATTATAGCACTCTAGCGACATCTGTTGGTTCGGTTCGGATACAGTTAGCGCCATCTATGCTTTTTCTGTATTTCTGTACAATTTAGACAAAACATGAGACAGAAATCCGGGTAATGGTCTGTGCCCCTCGGCATTAATAAGTTACTACGAGACGGAAAGAAGCCCACATCCATAATTGGACTTTTATTAGCCTGAATATGTGACGATCTTTTTGTATTATTTTGAGCCTGTGGTAGGTACCCCACTGCTTGTTGGTAAAGATCTCCTTCCCCCTCTTATCCACCTCTCTCTTCTCTTCCTGGGTCGGCCAAGCGTTCCCTTTGCTTATTGTTATGATGATAAGTATTTTTTTTACTTTGAAGTGGTTTGTTTTCAGGTCAGTCCGTCAGTGCAGATGAATAAAGGCGCATTGCCTGGCAGTCCCGTTAGGAGGAGTACTCAAGGTATTTACTTTTATAAGTGTGTTATATCACGGATTAGTTTTGTTTTAATGGTCGCCATGGGTAAAGCGCGGGATATCCCCAAAATCTCAACTTGGCAACACGATATTGTACTATCTTTTCTTCCTGGCACTCCTCAGAAGAGGTATAACGCCTAAAAGGACTAGTTTCCACGGCCGTAAAACCCAATAAAAAATTGACAAAAGAGAGAAAACAAACAAACAAGAGAACAATTATATTTATTTTACACATGGGTCTATTCCTAACCAGCAATCCACCTATCTCATCCCTATTTGGTTTGCTGGAAGAGATCTCTTATTAGAGATAAGCTCACCTTTGTACACTTTTTCTATGTTTTTTATTGTCCTATGTGACTGTTTGGGTGCAATAAAGTAATTATGAATTAGGTATGTGACCCTTGTTACAATGTGTTGCTACATGTCTATAACTAAATACAGTATGTCTCTTTCAGACACACAGCACCGGAAGTCGACAGACGGACCGGAAGAAAGGAACCCACTCAGGAAGAAACCACAAATGGTCATCGGAAACACGAGGGCAGTGTTCGTCGGCAACTTTTATACGGAACCGTTCTATCTGAAGTTGTACGATAATTTGAGGGCTGCGTACTCTAATCATAAGGTTTGTAATAACTCATACTCATACTCATACTCATATATTTATAGGTATAACTCGCATAGGTAACGCCATTCACGACGACGCGTGACGTAGCTATTTGTATCTTTCTTTTTCATCAAGGTACTCTGCTGAAAGACAAAGATGCAAATAGCTACGTCACGCGTCGTCGTGGATGGCGGCACATATAATAACCCAAGGGGTCGATAACGACACACACTCGTGAGAGTTGTGTATTTGAGCCTGGTATAGATGAAGTTATTTGTCTATTACATAATGTTGTGGGTTTATGCCTGAAATAAACTAATTGAATTGTGTTGAATTACAAATTCATAGGGTATGGGCGTTATCGATCTCTTGGGATTTATCAAAATTGTGTTAAAAACTATAGATATATTATTTTTTATTTATTTATTTATTTCTATATGATGAGTCTAAACTAGAAGTCTAGGGTACAAAAACAGTACGGTCAAGGAGAATGTAGGATCGGAAATCAATCCCTGTGTTTGATTGCCCAGGTTGTGAAAAGTCTAAGTTTCATGAGATAATCTGGCTTTTAGTTAAAAGTCCTGCAAAACAAAAACATTGCAGAAGTAATCAGGTATAATAATATCGTTCGCGTAATTTTGGCATTGTATGCTTACACCCGCTTTCACTAACCATAGGACACGCCTAAATCAGATGCCTAAATATTTAGGAGTTGCCTAGAGCAAAAACACGTTTCATTAACCCTTAAGTCACGACTAACGACGTTAGGCTGACCTAATGTTACGACACCGATTTGGGAGGGCGTAGTGCTTAGGTGCCCCTAAACTGACACATGTGACAGTGTCATGTGTTAGAGAGAGACATGCGATAGGAACAGAACCATGGACAACTGTCAAAAAACTGGGCTACTCTTAGGATAGGACAAATCGATTGGTGAAACGGAACTTTATGCTAATCATTGCTTAACACCCACGGTGGTAGCGTAAGGACAAAAGAGTCCTTGGAACAATATTGACATTAAAATTATAAAAAAAGACATTAAAATTATTTTGACAGTGGGTACCAAGACGTCAATGAATGTCTAATTTTTGACGTTGGTACCCACTGTCAAACTAATTTTAAAGTATTTTTTTTTTATAAAAAAAATAAAAAAAATGGCTCGAGCTTGGGGGTTAAATTAGGAGTTACTTAGTAAGGCGTTTCCTTGTTCGTCGTCAGCGAAAACGGGCATTTGTCACTTATTTCATACTAACAAGAACCGTATTCTACCCACAGATAAACTTAGACCCGAAGTCAAGCATTTTCCACTCATTCCTGTCATCAGTCCTCGACGCTCTGACCATACAACTCGAACTATCCACCGAAAAGGAATTCGGCTACGTAACCGAAGAAATACTATACTACCTCAAAACCATAATGCCGTTATGCGCAGACAAATCCGTCTACTGCATCACGCAACTACTCAAAAGCCTTTTCGGTACAAACATGCTGAATCAATACAGCGATTTCATGAGTATTGCAACAAGGCATGATGAAGTAAAAGACAAGTTAAGTTTCTTCGATGATGTCCTACTTATTAATAAGTTAAAGGTATTGGAGGAACCAGAAATGGATCGTAGAGGCAGTGTCACCTCATCGTCAAGCCAGAAGTTTACGCTTGAAGCGAAAAATCCGAAGATGGTGGTCGAGAGGGATTTTTTGATAAACTTGGAGAGTTTCAGTAGGAATAAAGTAGACAGGAAATGGAGTACGAACAAGAAGGAACTGGAGAGGTATATACGGCTGTTTGAGCCGGTTGTAATACAGGCTTTGAAGGTGAGTTATAATAGATTGTACAACAAGGGCATAAAACGCACCAATTTACCTGAGAGAGGGTGGATAGTCATGTCGAGGGTAAAATGGGTTTTATGTACGAGTTATACACTCTGCTTTTCACTTCGATTGTGAGGAAATTAAACAGAAATATTGCAAAAAAAAGTAAATATTATGAAATAATTGCAAATTGAAATTACCGAGAAAAAATAAGGACTTCCCGCCATTAAACTTTTTTTTTTGGACATGCCTCCGCAGCCGGCTCTGGCCGCCGGCAGTGGCACTTAGCATAGGTGTATGTGGCTGTTTACCTGACGACCTTTGTCAGAGTCTGAGATTTAGACGAAGATTTTACTTTATGCTCTAGAACATAAAATTTGATTTTATGCTGGCTATACCCGACATAAAAACGAACTTTACGAGCATGAGAAGTGAAAAATATATTTTGTTAGAGGCTTGTCTTTTACGTGTGAAATCGAGCAAACGCTGTCCGATGAGTGAAGGATCGGCACTTATCTGGTGGTGGTATCTTACAAAGGAAAGTAGGTTTAGTCAAGACTTGGCGCCGTACTGACACAACGTATTACATCCCGCTATATATTGCATGCTAACATCCGTCATACGGTTTCTCAGACCCCTCAGATAATATTAAAATCAAACAATATTTCAGAGCTACACAATGCAGAACGACATACCGCTCCAATGCAAGGTGCTCTGTCTCCTGAACCAGCTACTCACGCTGCGAGTCAACTACTGCATGTTGGATACAGACCAGATCTTCATCGGGTTTCTGTACAAGCAACTGGACCTAGTCGAGCAGCATGAGATACCGTGAGTAACCTGACCTGACCTGACTACCTGATCTGACCTGATCTGATTTGATTTGACTTGACCTGACGTTATTTGACCTGACCTGACCTGACTTAGCGCTGCGAGTCAACTACTGCATGCTTGACACAGACCAGATCTTCATCGAATTTCTGTACAAGCAAATGGACCTAGTGGAGCAGCATGAGATACCGTGAGTGACCTGACCTGACCTGATCTGACCTGACAGGTCAAGATCTGACGTTATTTGACCTGACCTGACCTGACCTAGCGCTGCGAGTCAACTACTGCATGCTTGACACAGACCAGATCTTCATCGGGTTTCTATATTGTGCAACTGGACCTAGTCAAGCAGTATGAGATTCCGTGAGTGAGAGTCCAGTGGATTTATTGCTAACATGGCCTGGAGCCCTATTTTTGAAATCGCTCGTGTGATATAATCGCTCGTATGACTTGCGCAACGAGTGGTTCTGACCAATCGTTGCAGAGCGAATGAATATAACAAACGAAAATCATTCGTTATGATGGCTCGTTTTAAAATTATATCACACGAGCGATTTCAAAAATAGGGCTCCTGACCTGACCCGACCTGAACGACTTGACTTGACCTGACCTGAAATAGTGAGTGAGAAATTCTCTGCCCCTAACTGTGTGTGCATTCTGGTTTCAGAAACTGCTGTGACCTTGTCAGCAACATTATGCTGTTTCTGGTCAACCTGTCGTCTTCGAAGCATCACACCAAACAGATTATCGAGCTGCCTAAGGTAAGTTCGCGCCTGTCATATAATTTCTAAAACTGGCTTTCTAACTTTTCTAACATGAATGGGAGAATATGATAAGGAATCCCACATATCACCTGATAATTGGGTCCGTAATGGCAAGGACTCCTTTGGGCCTGCAGTTGGCAACAGACTTGCTCCAAAACACCCCAAAAGGAGTATTGGATTACTGAATAAATTGGCACAAATGTATTTGTGGCTTTTTATCATCTCTAGTTTATAGGCATTAGCATAGACAAATAGGTAGGCGGCGTTATTATTTGCATGTCAATAAGATTTTATACCGTCGCCGCGTCTTTATGCTGTCTCGTTCGTTATGCCAATCATTTTATTTAATCGAACGTATGGTGTACGTTGCTCTATTATGGCGCGGCCATATTACTCGTCGAGTAGCGTGGCGAGTGACGAGGGAAAGATGTATGTCCTTGTCTGTCCCGCGCTACTTTTCACTCTATCTCACTTGTGGAAGTGAGATAGACAGGGACATGTACATGTGTCTGAATCGCATTCTCTCTGCGGCCACAGTATAGTTCTCCTGCTCCTCGTCTTCTTCCTCGCGCTTTTGTCGGCGCGATTCAGAGGAAAATAGTAACCCAGTGCGGAGCGTCGCGATTATTTACGAAATATTCACAAATGTAGAGATTCGCTGCCACACCTCGCGTGAGGACGATAACGAGTAACAGGACGAGTAGCAGGACGAGGAGCTGTGTGTGGCCGCGCTATTAAGGACTCACGATGCAACCTGGCTTGCAATCTGTCGCTGCAACTCATAGAAGGCAGGTCGCCTTGCAACCGCTAGAGAAGGACAGAACAGGAAGATAGACAGAGAGATAAATACAAGGTGCAGCAACAAATCGCGAGACAGATTGCATCGTGAGTTTAGATTGTGCAATCTTAAATGATTGAACGGGTGAATGAATGAAGCTTTTTGACAGCTCATCCAACTGTGCGACGGGCTGCTCGCGTCGGGCGCGCAAGCGGAGTGCCTGTCGGCGCTGGCCCGCGTCTCTGCTCTGGCGTTCTCGAGGCAGGTGAGTGCGAAGTGAGCAGCGCTTTGTGACAGCTCATCCAACTGTGCGACGGGCTGCTCGCGTCGGGCGCGCAAGCGGAGTGCCTGTTGGCGCTGGCCCGCGTCTCTGCTCTGGCGTTCTCGAGGCAGGTGAGTGCGAAGTGAGCAGCGCTTTGTGACAGCTCATCCAACTGTGCGACGGGCTGCTCGCGTCGGGCGCGCAAGCGTAGTGCCTGTTGGCGCTGGCCCGCGTCTCTGCTCTGGCGTTCTCGAGGCAGGTGAGTGCGAAATGAGCAGCGCTTTGTGACAGCTCATCCAACTGTGCGACGGGCTGCTCGCGTCGGGCGCGCAAGCGGAGTGCCTGTCGGCGCTGGCCCGCGTCTCTGCTCTGGCGTTCTCGAGGCAGGTGAGTGCGAAGTGAGCTGCGCTTTGTGACAGCTCATCCAACTGTGCGACGGGCTGCTCGCGTCGGGCGCGCAAGCGGAGTGCCTGTCGGCGCTGGCCCGCGTCTCTGCTCTGGCGTTCTCGAGGCAGGTGAGTGCGAAGTGAGCTGCGCTTTGTGACAGCTCATCCAACTGTGCGACGGGCTGCTCGCGTCGGGCGCGCAAGCGGAGTGCCTGTCGGCGCTGGCCCGCGTCTCTGCTCTGGCGTTCTCGAGGCAGGTGAGTGCGAAGTGAGCAGCGCTTTGTGACAGCTCATCCAACTGTGCGACGGGCTGCTCGCGTCGGGCGCGCAAGCGGAGTGCCTGTCGGCGCTGGCCCGCGTCTCTGCTCTGGCGTTCTCGAGGCAGGTGAGTGCGAAGTGAGCAGCGCTTTGTCACAGCTCATCCTACTGTGCGACGGGCTGCTCGCGTCGGGCGCGCAAGCGGAGTGCCTGTCGGCGCTGGCCCGCGTCTCTGCTCTGGCGTTCTCGAGGCAGGTGAGTGCGAAGTGAGCAGCGCTTTGTCACAGCTCATCCAACTGTGCGACGGGCTGCTCGCGTCGGGCGCGCAAGCGGAGTGCCTGTTGGCGCTGGCCCGCATCTCTGCTCTGGCGTTCTCGAGGCAGGTGAGTGCGAAGTGAGCAGCGCTTTGTCACAGCTCATCCAACTGTGCGACGGGCTGCTCGCGTCGGGCGCGCAAGCGGAGTGCCTGTCGGCGCTGGCCCGCGTCTCTGCTCTGGCGTTCTCGAGGCAGGTGAGTGCGAAGTGAGCAGCGCTTTGTCACAGCTCATCCAACTGTGCGACGGGCTGCTCGCGTCGGGCGCGCAAGCGGAGTGCCTGTCGGCAAAAAAAAATTAGAATAAAACCTGGATATAAAAAAAAGTAAAAAATAAAATTAATAATGTTGCCGATGGCCTGATTTCTTCGTACGATGTCACGGAACCCCTCGGGTAGGAATCCGACTCGCACTCTACCGATTTTATTTCACTTTCCAGGGTTCGCAAACCCTCGGTCGCGCCCAGCAACAGCAAACAGCGGCGGCGAGGGAAGTGCTCTTCGCTATGCTATGCAAGACCATGTACAACAGACAGGTATACTATAAAGTATACCTTAGTTTAGACCGCGTCCACGGGTACAGGGGTGGGCAGGGGTTGATGTCCTGGGCCTTGATCACGAACGGATGACACCGCGTAAAACGTTTTCGAGAACGCACGAAATTATATTTTATGTCATAAGAGGTCAGTATTGATTGAAACTGTCACTGTCTACATATGCACATCTCTTTTTATCTTGTGACAAAGCATTAAGGAAAGAACAAGCTAGATAATGAATGAATAATTATAAGCTCCTTGGTGGAACTTATTCGGTAACTAGAATTAGAATCCAAAAAGGGGGCCCAAAGTCTCCATCTGTGAGCCTGGCTTCTATGGGAGTGTCACAGACGCCTTTTTTTTTGTCAAAATACGCCCCACTGACGAAAGGATAAGAATCACTGACATTTTGCTTTTCGATAGTATGTATCGAATACTTTGTGATTGGGCTACTGCTTGCTCGCTTCCTCTCTGAGACTGTCTTACCTCGTCCCTGTACCCCCGTGGGCGCGGTGTGCACAATGTTGATACCCTAACCTAAAGTCTTTAGTTGAAACGCAGGAGATACAGTAACAAAAAAGTGTAGCCATATTTTAGGGAGTTGTTAGGGAGCTCATTTTGAACAACTTTCACTATGAAACCGATTTGATCAGAGCAACTTTATTTTTTACTTCTCCATACAAATCAGCTGATCGCCCGGAAGAAAACGTATGGAGGAATGAAAAATAAAGTTGCTTTCATCAAATCGGTTTCATAATGAAAGTTGTTGATGTCCCTAACAACACTTTAAAATATGACAACACCTTTCTGTTACATCATGTATGTACCAATGAGAAAAGCAATTTATCGTAAGTACATTATACGGAGACGTTCTAACGGTGATGGAAAACATCGTGGGGTAACTTTCATTACCACATAGCAGCGGCAATAGGCTAGCCCCCGGTCACGCGTTTTGAATGACTGACTAAAATCACAGGGTGCTCATCCCATACAAATTAGAATTAGCAAACCTTCGTAAAAACGAGGTTTCAATTCAGAAACGCCATGGTTTCAGTTAAGTATATACTTCTAGGTGGCGCTAATCTTAGAATAAATCCTATATATCTTAGCGCCATCTCGTGGTATTTACAATTTTTCGATGGTGCTGCACCAAGCGATAATGGCCTCGAACTAAAGAAGCTTCCGTAGCATCTCAGTTTACGCCGGTGTCATATTTTGTTCTAGGTGGTCTATCTGTATTAGTATGATATTATAGTATATGTGGTAAAAGTGTGTATAGTTGTGCCTCTGCCATCCCGTATACAAAAATGCATGTCAATATTTGTATTATTTATATTTCAGGCTCTAGATTTAGTCTCATGCGTCCTAGCCCTCTCACAAGACAACCCGGAAAACTACTGCCGATGGTCGCAGCTAGCAAGCGATACACTGCTGTCTGTCCTCTCCACTCGGTCACTGGAGCTCGATAGTAAACCAGCAGTGGAGGCATTGGAACGGCTAATAGACGCGGTGTATAGAGACGTGATTTTGGAGCAGTGTAGAGTTGAAGCGGTGTTGAAGATTCTGTTTCAAGCGCCGCCGGATCAGGTTTGTGTGTGATTTTGTGCTATTTTTAACCGACTTCCCAAAGGAGGAGGTTTACAATTCGTCCGGATGTTTTTTTTTTTATGTATGTGCCCCGATAGCGCCTAAGCGGATGGACCGATTTGGAAAATTATTTTTTTGTTTGAAAGGGTTTACATTCCCATTGGTCCCATTGACACCATGTCAGGATCTGATGATGGGATCCTGGAGAAATCGAGGGAACTCTTCAAATATTATAGGCAGACCTATAGTGATTTTTGTGTTTTTCATAATAACTCGTGCAAATGCACATGGTAAGCATAATATTGTGATGCGGAACTGCTGATGAAGACCACATATGGCCACCAGATCTGCTCAATAAGGTACAAATACAATGCAAGTTAATAAGTCGATTCGGGGGTTCGATGGCGATATCTGCAGATGGAACAATTCAATATGCAAGTATGTTTTGAAAAAGGTTGGTATTCAAAATCCTCCTCTGGTTTTATATAAAGAGAAGACACATTTATTTTTTTATTTTTTACATACAGGCACATACATTGCTTCATATCAGAGAAAATGCTTGACACTTTTAGAATGCGTAACCTGCAATTTGTATGGAAAAAAACTGTTAACAGTAACAGTATAAATGACAATTGAAAACCCAAGATTTTTTCCACAAGTTGGTTTCCCGAAGATGTGCGCACTATTTGCTAAGTCTGTACTACCTTCGTTTTAGCTCTTCGCATCCATGTACCGTAAATTGTAACAGCCTATACAAGGTGTAAATGAATTAACGCAAAATGAGAAACTACTTTGTTAGGGACATCATTCGGAGCAACTTTCATTATGAAACCGATTTGATCAGAGCAACTTTATTTTTCACTTCTCCATACAAATCAGCTGACCCACTCAGGCCGAAATGTACTGGGAAGTGAAAAATAAAGTTGCTCTGATTAAATCGGTTTCATACAAGAAAAAAAAGAAAAGAAGAAAATGAAACGTGGTTTGCTGGAAGAGATCTCTTTTTAGAGATAAGCTCGCCATTTTACACTTTATATCATGCTGTTATTTTGTTAACTTTTTTTGAGTGCAATAAAGAAATTATAAAATTATGAAAATTATTATGCTCAGAATGATGTCCCTAACAAAGTAGTTTCTCATTTTGCGTTAATTCATTTACACCTTGTATATTTCTATGTTTGATTCCAGGCAACGTCACCATACAAGCTCAAACTGCGCTTCCTCACAACCGTGATGGTACTCCTGCGAAAAATTCTGGTCCAAGTGCCAGAAAGCGAAGTCCTCCTCACCATCAACTACTTGAAGTCTACCTACATATCGCCGCAGTCGATATTCTTCAATGTCAAAACTGATATTGACCCGCTAAACGTCCTCAACGTGAACGAAAACTGCGCAAATCTGTCACCAGATGTCATTTTAGTCAGATTTCTGTTCAAAACTGTGACGTATGCGATACTGGAGGTGGAAAATTGCCATGAGATGGATTGCGCTAATTTGGACCTTGAAGATACGGGGGATAAGGGGCAGAGTCATCGGTTGCTGTATTCTGTGTGCGTGAATATGATTGTTCAGGTCAAACATATGCTGCATTTGACGAGTAAGTATGTAGTCAGACCGTTTCTATAGGCGTTACAAACAACTAAACAAAAAATAAACGAGATTAAATATTTTACGTTTGGTAGCCGGTTAAGAGCTGTCAAAGTTAGTTAAAACGCCTTCAGAATGAGAAAGAAATTCTTAGGTTAGTTCCACGTAGAGGGCGGTAAGAGTCTGAGGCAAACACAGAGTAAGTAACCCAAGAGTTTCTTTCATCCGAGATTACAAAATGTAGTTAGTAAATTAAAACAAGTTTAATCAGACAGTTTCCTGATGAGATTACAAATGAATCACAGAGTGAGTATGCAAAGCAAATCCTAAAGAAGCCCAAAGAAATTCCTTATTCATTCTTGCATCCAGCTAACCCTCTAAGTACTGATACGCTCACAGGCCACAAACTCTGTTTTTCGTAGGTTTTGAACTTTATCTCGATGTGGGTAGGTTGAAAATCGCAGGCCGTGGACTTTGGACAGGCGAGCTAGTAGCTTAAACATCATCGTGATTATGAAATCCTCAATTTCACCACAGGGATAAGCCATCCCACACAAATTAGAATTAGTAACCCTTCGTAAAAAGAGATGACGTGAGGAGTAAGATTTGTACTTTGAACGCCATGGTTTCAGTTAACATACTTGTAGGTGGCGCTAATCTTAGAATAAATCCTTTAAATCTTAGTGCCATCTCGTGGTATTTGTAATTTTTCGATGGTGCTGCACCAAGCGATAATGGCCTCGAATTAAAGAAGCTCCCGTAGCATCTCAGTTTACGCCGGTGTCATATTTTGTTCTAGATGCTCGAGAGTATCTTCTATATTTTCATAGACACAGTGACACCTAGATCAGATCACCTCATTTTAAACTGTCATTTGTCACAAGTCATCCCCGGGATAGTTATTCTCGTATAACTTTTTGTTGGTGAAATCCTAAGTATAATATTATAGTATCTGTGATTTTACTTAACTCCATCCCAGACAACTGCCTATTCCCGGTGACATCGAGCACGGCCCACACGGTGCTTCACAACGAGCAGAGCGGCCTCAACACCGGCCTGTACAGCCCGGACGAGAACCTGCCGCTGGAGCTGCTCACGTTGGTGTGTCTGCGGGCCGCGCACCGGGTGCCGGCGCTAGCTATGCATTGGAGTCATCTGCTCATCAGGTATGTCTCAAACAGAGACTATATATCCAATTGAGTGCGCCTGCGGGGGAATGAAAGAAAGAAACGTTTATTACAAGGACAGTGAACACGTTACAGTTAGACAAAAGAAATCAAAAACAGAAAGTAAGACACACACAATATCATCAATAGTTGAAAACACATGAATGACGGTCGTGGTGTGTCACTGTCATTATAAATGGCAACTGACTCAGCGATATGCGAATGTGCCTCGCCAATCGTTTGTTTATTTAACAAACGTTCGCATACGCAACCTATGTACGATGACGGGCCGCCAGACAGTTTCGCAGCGGCTGACCAATCACAGCTCTCTTACCTCGTCCCCCGCCGCCTGTGAATTGGTGAGATGTGTTTCAAAGGAAAATGTATCTATGCGCTCTCCACTGGATAAGTGCTCCCTGGCCTCAAACGTAGAAATCTAAATAAACTTCCGCACCTAGGGGCACGGGTCTTTACCTGGATACGAGTAAGATTGCACGACACTCACACTGGTTGGTCTTCATCGTGGAGACGAATAAATGGCTTGGTTTCAAAGGGTTACCATGGGTAGAGTGGTGACACCGCACAGGACGTACATCAGTCACATAGTCACAGATAAAGATAATGAGGGGTCTAAAAAAAGGAAGGTCTCAAAAGATCCAGATTTTATTCTGTTTTTTCATAGGTTTTGAACTTTATTACAATATGTGGGTAGGTTGAAAATCGCGGGCCGTAGACTTTGGATGGACGAACTAGTACTTAAAGAGTAGATAATTCCGAACCGCCCACACGAGCTAAGTTTTTGAACAGTCCACGAGAATTGAGCCGTTTGTTTATTTAGCTTTTGGTCGCTGTCGTCAACGTCACAACTCATAAAGGTGGCAGCTTGAGCAGCCATGTGCTCCAACAACGCTGTGTGTAGCAATTTGCAGTTTTGAGAATTTTAATCTTATTTAGATACTTTTAAATCTCATTTAGTTTTCGCCAATTTGTAACGTACAGCTATTTCCTCGCACACAACACAAATACGCATACACCACACCCGCACCACACCTATTCACAATCCTACCAATACCAAATCATCATCATATATTTTATTTTATTTTTAAAACAAGTTTATTCTCTGAAATATTTTCTGCGCAACTTATACCATAAGTTTAAATAATTAAAGCCCGTAATTGGCCTCAGCAAAGTGTAATTGATAACATTTAAAAAAAAAAATAGCAGCTGGTTTTATTATCTCATACGATAATAGATGGGAAACGATGGGACCCGTATTTTTTATTTTAGTGTTTATTCTTATTTTTAAGTTATAATTTAAGATTTTTAGAGTTACTCATTTTAAAAGGACGTAAGTACAATGTCAGGATTATAAAACGTTGAACTTTTGCCCGTCATTGCATCAATAAAAAATTAATATGTCATTATTCTGTCATATTATCACCCCCTGTTCCGAGTCACGCCAAAATCGATTACAGTCCGAGTCAGTTTTGGGCTTTTGGCGATACAAAACGATGGCATCTTAGACGCTGTATTCGATTATGGCGCTGACGGCGATGTCGCGGAACGCACTGTCAATATGTGTAAATACTCTTTTGTTGTTGTGCAACTTCGTGACAAGTTGACAACCAGCAGTGTCAAAATTTAGATGACAGATGATGACTGACAGTTGCTTTTTTATTTATATCTAGCCTGTGGAACACATGCCATAAATCCTGACATTGATAATTTGGACAACATTTCAGTTTTTATTATTTAACTCTTAAATTACTGATCTAAAAATTCTGAAAAAAATATCTAAGAGCTCAGAACACTTAAATCTCGAAATGGTTTTCTAATTTTAGTACCTTATCAAAATGAAAGGTTGTCAATTGTTAACTTGTATTTAAATTGTATGTGCTGTGGCCTTAGTACCAATAAATAAATAAACTGCTCTACTTTCACAGGCTAAAGTTCCTCGAACAGAAGTACTGGCAGAAAATAGTCGGCTTTGTTCGCAACCTGCCTCTAAAGGAGCGCGATGGCAGCGCCCGGCCTCACCTGGACTTGCTACAGATTGGCTGCTTCATGGCACTGTGCCAGCACTTTGTAAGTACACTATTGCTACTACTACACCGTCACTTTCCTCCTTTCTTGTCACATTCAAAACTTAAACAAACTCCTCGCTGCTTGCCAATCGCTACTCGTTACTCGTCGCCGGTGGGACCAGTGCCAATATCAGCTGGCCCACTCAGGCCAAAATGTACTGGGAAGTGAAAAATAAAGTTGCTCTGATCAAATCGGTTTCATAATAAAAATGCTCAGAATGATGTTCCTAATAAAGTAGTTTCTCATTTTGCGTTAATTCATTTACACGTTGTATACACCTTTATTTTTTCAATATTTGGTTTATTTCTTGTTGTAGTGTAGCGGCAACAACAGATACATATTCTGTGAAAATTACAACTTTCTAGCTATTACGGTTCGGGCGACAGAGCCCGCTGATAGTCAGACAGACAGCAGAGGCTTAGAGGGTCCTGTTTGGCACCCTTTCGGTTTCGGAACCCTAATTAGGCATTTTCTTCTACGGACAATTTTATTTTTCTTCATAAATTCGACCGTTTATCATGTTCTCTCCATTTCAGGTAGAAAACGGCCTTTCCGAAGCGGTCCATCTAACCTGGCTCCTCGTGAACCGCATCCACGTCCTCACCCGCTACTACAAGGAAACCTGCGTGAAGGAGTTAGTCGAGAAGGTGCACCAGAGTGGAAGTGCCTCTGGGTTGCTATTGCAAGCTGTGGCGGCTCGATCTCAGCCTTATTTACAGGTGGGTGTTCAATATTGCATTAAAAATCATGGGGAAGATTGTGCAAATATTTTTGGTAGATAGATACTCGTAGATAGATAAATTCATTTATTCATTGACTAGTACACACACAGACACAATAAAAAAAATGGAATAAAACCTGGATTAACATACGAAAAAAAAACACATTTAAATAAAACAATTTACAAATAAATAACATGAGGAACTATTGTTACAATAATCATTTTAAGCAACAAACAAATTGGGTACTGTGGGTTTTGGGTATTGTGAATGTACCGCGATAATGAAATGGCCCTGACTCAACAATGTCACAGACGAATTTGTGACGCTGGTATTCTGCTAGGGCCAACGTTAGAGGGTACTGCTTGATTGTTACATGTCAAACATTGTCAGCAGCTTAGTTCTATGGATTTTTACCATTAATTTCTCTTATTAGGTACACTACTGTCCGTCTTACTTAAGTGAACGGCCCGTGATTTTCAACCTACCCACTTTGAGATAAAGTTCAAAACCTGTGAAAAAACAGAACAAAAGATCTGGGTCTTTTGTGAACGTTGGACGAGCTACTGGAAAGTAACTAGCTCTACTTACCCTGGGAAAAACTTTTAACCTCAGATGAACGAAACTCTTTGCTTACTTACTCTTCTTGTTTTTGTTACAAAAACTTAGCAACCTCAACGTGGAACTACTCTACGTCTAATTTGACAGTTTTCTTGCCCATTGGAGACCGGGTTGTACCTTTCTTCTGGGAGATAAACTAAATATGAACATAAATATGTCTGTATGTCACTGCCGCGTATCTTCAGATTACCTGGACGAAAATTGCTCTTACGCGATGTAGGTTAGTATTAGACATGCGCAAAACAGTGCACTAAAAAGTAATGTGATATGGCATTACATTTCGAACCAAGTGATATTACATTAGAGCATCACGCCAAACATCACGCATCACACGTCATGTAGAGCTTTACCATCGCTTTTGATACATAGTGATTGAGCCATTCATTACATCACCTGGGTTGAGTTCTGAAACACTGTCCATCGTATCATCAAATTAAAATTGTTTTGTTATTGTATGCAATGCACGATAAAGTTGACTTCCCTTCATACTACAACCCAAGTGCAATTTATTACACTACGAAATCTAGAAAGAAAAGGTTGTTCCAGGCTTGGGACTGGCAATGTTCATGGATTAAGATATAAACTATAGTTGAATACTAGCGTATTTAGTAAAGTCTGAATTCAGTACCTACCTAGTTCGTATCGTAACTTCAGCACTTTATCACAATAATTAGATAATTATTTGCGAATTGTGCCGCCATGAAACAAAAGTGTCGCTTCCTAAAACTAAAGCTTTGAAAGCAATAATAATATATAACAATACGCAAAGAGTTCAATTACTTTACCGTTATAGCAAACTTTAAACCACTAGCTAGCACTTAAGGTAAAATTCGCTGACGTTTCGTCAATCCGATTTCCGATTTCCCGCACAAATCGTGCGAGCGAGTCAGAGCAACAACATAACACTCACACACAACAACGATATTTCGACCGAGCGCAACCGACCGATCTTGATTGTGCCTCGAGCTACATACAGTTTGTATCGCTATCTGGGACTCCAGCTAAATGGTTTGGCTCGCGGAAATAGCCGAAATACAACGACTGCACCCGAACACTTTAGCCGACATTTGATAGACCAATATGACTTGAGCCTCCAAACACATACTATTTCTATAAAACACAGAGCTCAACCCATCTGGTGTAATGCCAACCGAATGTGATGCGTAATGTCCAATATCACTGAGCCTCCAAACACATACTAATTCTATGAAATTCAGAGCTCAACCCATCTGGTGTAATGGTTGCGTGTGGCTCGCGTAATGCCATGTGATACGTGATGCCCGATTCTGAAAAGCGATGCGTGATATGTCATGACGCGGCTATGTGATATGTCTTTTGTAATATTACGAGCATTACCTACATCTCTAGTTAGTATGTAAACTTGATTCCTGACTAGTAGCGACATCTGTTGTCTGTTCCCAGGACGACTACGCTCTACACACGTACCACATCTTATCGGAGTGTCACGAGAGTCAGTCCGGTCCTCTGCTGTTCTTCGTCTGTCGGGTTATTGGCAAACTGGAGCCGTCCATAGCTATGAGGTCAGAAAATGACACAACTAAACACAACTTTTACATTTACATACAGGCACATACATTGCTTCTGGCCCCGCATTAGGATACCCTGTGTCGTGGGAACCAGAAACAGCGACACAAACATGTAAACATCCAAGTCCTGGGGTTTTTTTTTGTTTTTCTTTATCCCCAGCCGGGAATCGAACACGGGACCTCTCGCATGGTAGGCAGAGCCACAAACGCTGCGCCACAGAGGTCGTCAGTTGTCAAAAACTTTGTGTAATATTGTGAATAGTCGGTAACTGAGGTGGCTAAGTCGGTAACCGAGGTGGCTAAGTCGGTAACCGAGGTGGCTAAGTCGGTAACCGAGGTGGCTAAGTCAGTAACCGAGGTGGCTAAGTCGGTAACCGAGGTGGCTAAGTCGGTAACCCAGGTGGCTAAGTCGGTAACCGAGGTGGCTAAGTCGGTAACCGAGGTGGCTAAGTCGGTAACCGAGGTGGCTAAGTCGGTAACCGAGGTGGCTAAGTCGGTAACCGAGGTGGCTAAGTCGGTAACCGAGGTGGCTAAGTCGGTAACCGAGGTGGCTAAGTCGGTAACCGAGGTGGTTAAAGATCTGTCGGCAGACCACCTGCCAGTAGGTGCTATGGATATCGTGAGGATAACAGGAAAACTATGGCCGCCGGTTGCACGGGGCCGAGTTGAATGGCGTGTTCATGGAGAGGCATATACTCAACAGTGGGTTCCCTGACTGTTGGTGATGATGATGTGCCAACCTATGCGGCACATGACCGAGGAAGCTTTTATGTACTAGTAGGCGGAACGAAGCTGCCGATGATTCGTAATTCGTAATTTCTTTATTGTACCACATATACTATAATATTATACTAATACAGGTAGACCACCTAGATCAAAATATGACACCGGCGTAAACTGAGATGCTACGGAAGCTTCTTTAGTTCGAGGCCATTATCGCTTGGTGCAGCACCATCGAAAAATTGCAAATACCATGAGATGGCGCTGAGATATATAGAATTTATTCTAAGATTACGCCACCTACAAATATGTTTACCGAAACCATGGCGTTCAAATCTTACTCCTCACGCCACCTCGTTTTTACTAAGGGTTACTAATTCTAATTTGTATGGGATGAGCACCCTGTGATTTTACTCAACAAAACAGACATTGTACAGACAGACATGTAAGAAAAATAATCTACAGACGCGAGCTTATCTATGATGATTTAGTTTAAATGGCAACAATTTCCAGGTTTGCCAAACTAGCCATAGAGCGGTGCAAGCTGTTGAAGGAACTACCCGAAGACCAGATTCTGGAGCAACTGACGAAGGATGACGTACAGGTGGCATTAGAAATGCTGCAGCGTGACCGAGTTCATATACGGTAAATGATGAGTCCATGGATTGCACCAGATACACGATAGTCGCTCAATACAGTACCCAACACAAACACAATAAACATAATTGAAACAAAAAGTAAACTTTAGAAAAAACCGACTTCCACAAACCCTATTTGATTAGATTGAGTTTAATACAAACTGTAACCCCTTACCCCCCCCCCCCCCCCCCCCCTTGGGGAATTAATTTTGTCAAATCCCATCACAGTGCTACCCCACGCTACTAAGGAACCTCTGTACAAAGTTTCATGGCTCTAGGTCCACCGGCTTAGGCTATGCGTTGCCTGCCCGCCAGCCACGCATTGTATTTGTACCTAGTATTGAGCAGATCTGGTGGCCATATGTGGTCTTCATGAGCAGTTCCGCATCACAATATTATGCTTACCATGTGCATTTGCACGAGTTATTATGAAAAACACAAAAATCACTATAGGCCTGCCTATAATATTTGAAGAGTTCCCTCGATTTCTCCAGGATCCCATCATCAGATCCTGACCTGGTGTCAATGGGACCAATGGGAAGGTAAACCCTTTCAAACAAAAAAATAATTTTCCAAATCGGTCCATCCGTCTAGGCGCTATCGGGGAACATACATAAAAAAAAAAAAAAAAAAAAAACAAATATCCGGACGAATTGTAAACCTCCTCCTTTGGGAAGTCGGTTAAAAAGTAAACTTTAGATAAAACCGACTTCCACACACCCTATTTGATTAGATTGAGATTAATACAAACTGTAACTCCTTATCCCCCCCCCCCTTGGGATCTTAATTTTTTCAAATCCCATCTCACCACGCTACTAGGAACCTCTGTCCAAAGTTTCGTGGCTCTAGGTCCACCGGTTTAGGCTATGCGTTGCCTGCCCGTCAGCCACGCATTGTATTTGTACCTAGTATTGAGCAGTTCTGGTGGCGATATGTGGTCTTCATCAGCAGTTCCGCATCACAATATTATGCTTACCGTGAGTAAATGCACGAGATATCACTAAAAACACAAAAATCACTATAGGTCTGCCTATAATATTTGAAGAGTTCCCTCGATTTCTCCAGGATCCCATTATCAGATCCTGACCTGGTGGTCCATGGTACCAATGGGAAGGTAAACCCTATCAAACAAAAATAATTTTCCAAATCGGTCCATCCGCTCATACATAAAAAATAAAACATCTGGACGAATTGGTGGGAAGTTGGTTAAAACATAAATACAACACGGCTATACTATCTGCCAAATAACGTTGCAATAGAGGTCATCGACCCGCTAAGAAAATGTATGCGAAAATATTTGACGTTTCGCGCTACTGCCGCCGCGCCGCGGGGCGCCGCCGCTGTCCGCAAACGTCAAATCGGACAGAGAAACAGACGGGAGAGCGGAGGCTTAGTAATCACGGAGGGTCCCGTTTGGAACCCAAAAATCTATCAGACCCTGGTCTCCAGAGGGCAATATAGCTTAGCCGTTTGCCTGTTTTAAACGGCTACAATATTATAATTTAGTTATTGATGGGTGCTTTCCCCACAGCTACCCCCAACTCCTGGCCGAGGTGAACACGCTATGTGTTTCTGTGCTGCAGCTGTCCCCGCTGGATCTGTCCACAGACCGGCCTGTCAACCCGCACAATGTGGCCACGACAGAGGTGGATAGTGCATGGCGAAGTGCGCTCATACGAAACAGGTGGGAACGCCATTTTAGAATGAATGAATGAAGCAATTAATGAATGACAGAATTAAAAATTCAATGAATGAATGAAACTAAAGCCTCTTTTTTTAACGAGGGAAAGTATAAATGTTGTTTTTATAAAAACCTAATATTTTTGTGTGCCGTATTTTCAGATGCTGCCAAACCGCCAGCTCATCAGTTAGAGTAGAAAAACAAAAAGAGCTAGCGCAACTGCTGTCAAACTTGCCACAGGAAGATTTAACAGAGGTCCTGTCATGCCAGGAGTTTGACAGACGCCTCCTAAACCCCTGCTTCAAAGTCGCCTGCGACAAATACTTACGGGACTTTCTTGATGCCATCTCACCTTACGAAGCAAGAGAGATAGAAAAAGACAATGTAAAACGACAGAGAGAAGCAATGAAACTGAAAGAGGAGATATCGACAGTCGATAGCAATAAATTAAATGTCGTGAACACAACACTACAGGTCTTCAAAAAGAGCGATAATAAGGAGTCAAAGTCACAATTCTTCATACCAATGACAGACAACAATGACATGACCGAAAAGTTCGGTAATCTCGAAATAACTGACGAAGAAGCCGAAATAATCCCCCCGCAAGTCCCAGAGTTGTATTTGACAGCTGTCAGTTTACTTGACAAGTCGTTGACAGATGTCATTCGGCTGTTCCCGAAGCAGAACCGACCGCTCAGCCAATCGGAGAACTTCAATTTGAATATCGAACAGACTATAGATCGGTACACGAAACGTTGCCATCAAGTCTTCCAAGACAAAATGTTTTACCAAGAGTTTGTCACAATCCAAACGATGTTGACCGGTTTCTTGTCGTCTCTTCATCGTATTATTTCGTTTTTAGACGAAATCGACTGTGATATCCAAGAGAAGTGCCAAGAGGCTATCCTACCTCCATACCTAGCTAAGAACATAGCAGTATTTTCTGTGATCTCCCTCCAATACTTGACATTCCTGATTAAGAATAAGAAGATTGTTGAAAGTCCAGTTCAAAACGACGTTTCCTTTCGAGTGACCAGTGCTGTTACAGAGAGGGTTGTTATAGACAATGTGTTATCGCTGACTTTAGAGAATGTATCAAATGCGTTAAGTTATAAGGAAATTTGGACTGGGCTGAATCTCGATAAGAATGTTAATAGGACCCAATCAACTATAAGTTGTTTGTATGCGATCGTGAAGTACTTTGTTAAGGTAAGTTGGAGTTGTTATGTCGAAGGAAACATCGCTGCTCCCATAATCATTAATTCTAAAGCCAGAAATGATGACTTCAAAAAATATACATGTCAGCGGCCGATCGCTGTAGAATCATGATGTGCATCGTCATTTCATGATATGCCCAAGCCATTACTGGGCACATCATGATGTGGCGGGTTTTAATGAAAACATGTCTTTTTAAAAGCATTTTTATTCAGCACTACGTGATATTTTTTGTGTTATACAGGTCAAACGAACACGAAGACTATTCGGGGGCTTCGCTGCGCTCGCCCTCTTCAGTATTCACCTAAGCTACCGTAGTGTTTGCTTTAAGAGATTTCATCGTTTCATGATATTTCATGATGTTTCCAATTCTACTATCGGCCGCCGACATATACATAGAAATAATATCCGACATTATGTATCTGTAATCAATTGTCGTAGTGAAATGAACCTTCAAATACATTATTTCAGGACACAAGACCGTTAACCCTAAAACACTACATCGAGCCACAGGAAGGCCCACCGAACGACATGACACTAACTTGCGATAAGTTGATATCGCTTGTCGAGTATTGGGAAGTTAATTTCTATAGTAAACGGTTAAAAGCGGTGAATGACGTCATGGGGCAGAGATGTCGGAAGTCGATAGAGGGACTGCTGGTTGCGTTGTCGAGGTGAGAATAGTACTTTATTAGTGAAACATCAGGATATGTACGTAACATAAAGTAAGTTGTCTGCAGGCAAGACAGTATAAATAAACGTAAACATGTGTGACAATTTGTTAAGACTGGGCGCCACGGTAATTTTGAATATCACGTTCACCCCCCGCGCATTGTATTTAACATAAAATAGAGTCACCGCCTTTTCCCAAACTGGTTGGGAGACGTTTGGCCTGATATTCAATACGCTATTTCCAAATATTTTATTTATATTTTTATGTAAGGCCACAGAAGAGATAATAGTACTCCGTACAGAACGGCCACTCCCTCCCCCGCGCTGATTCAGATACCGCACCCCACCCCTGGCGTCAAAGGATTGGTCAAAGGATCAATAGACAGGGCTGAACGCCTGACGAGTGACGACGCGTATACTTAATATCGCTGCATTTGCCGCGCCACCAGCCCTAGCAAAGTTTACGCACACATTTGCACGTATACAAACATAATTTGGTTATGTAGTAGTAATAGGTGATTATTTTACGAGCGTTCTATTGAGTGTCCGAGGTGTGGTAAGGCTATACAGGGTGTAACAGAAGGGTGTAGTCATATTTTAGGGGGTTGTTAGGGAGACTATTCTGAGTAACTTTTACTATGAAACCGATTTGATCAGAGCAATTTTATTTTTCATTGCCCCATACGTTTTGGTCCGGGCGGGTCAGCTGATTTGTATAGAGAAGTAAAAATTAAAGTTGCTCTGATCAAATCGGTTTCATAGTAAAAGTTGCTCAGAATGATGTCCCTAACAACCCTCTAAAATATGACTACACCCTTCTGTTACACCCTGTATAGGAAAAGGTATAAGCATGATGATGATGAACCAACTGTAATCCCGTGCTCCCCAGACTGGACATAGTGAGCAACATAGCGCTCATCCCGCCGACGGCGTGGCCGAGCGCTCGCATCGAGCACAAGAAGGACGGAGCGCAACAGACGGATCTGCCGCTGCAGGCGTTGCAGGACTGCGATGTGCTCGAGGCGTTTCTGTTCAGGTAAGATGTTTTAAGAGGGACCCGTGGACTTGTGTGATTCACGCTTGCTTCTGAAGCAAGAGATGCAGGTTCTATTGGTCGGTCTGGCGAAGACTGGGTATAGTGAGCAACATAGCGCTCATCCCGCCGACAGCGTGGCCGAGCGCTCGCATCGAGCACAAGAAGGACGGAGCGCAACAGACGGATCTACCGCTGCAGGCGTTGCAGGACTGTGATGTGCTCGAGGCGTTTCTGTTCAGGTAAGATGTTTTAAGAGGGACCCGTGGACTTGTGTGATTCACGCTTGCTTCTGAAGCAAGAGATGCAGGTTCTATTGGTCGGTCTGGCGAAGACTGGGTATAGTGAGCAACATAGCGCTCATCTCGCCGATAGCGTGGCCGACACAAGAAGGACGGAGCGCAACAGACGGATCTACCGCTGCAGGCGTTGCAGGACTGTGATGTGCTCGAGGCGTTTCTGTTCAGGTAAGATGTTTTAAGAGGGACCCGTGGACTTGTGTGATTCACGCTTGCTTCTGAAGCAAGAGATGCAGGTTCTATTGGTCGGTCTGGCGAAGACTGGGTATAGTGAGCAACATAGCGCTCATCTCGCCGATAGCGTGGCCGACACAAGAAGGACGGAGCGCAACAGACGGATCTACCGCTGCAGGCGTTGCAGGACTGTGATGTGCTCGAGGCGTTTCTGTTCAGGTAAGATGTTTTAAGAGGGACCCGTGGACTTGTGTGATTCACGCTTGCTTCTGGAGCAAGAGATGCAGGTTCTATTGGTCGGTCTGGCGAAGACTGGGTATAGTGAGCAACATAGCGCTCATCTCGCCGATAGCGTGGCCGACACAAGAAGGACGGAGCGCAACAGACGGATCTACCGCTGCAGGCGTTGCAGGACTGTGATGTGCTCGAGGCGTTTCTGTTCAGGTAAGATGTTTTAAGAGGGACCCGTGGACTTGTGTGATTCACGCTTGCTTCTGAAGCAAGAGATGCAGGTTCTATTGGTCGGTCTGGCGAAGACTGGGTATAGTGAGCAACATAGCGCTCATCTCGCCGATAGCGTGGCCGACACAAGAAGGACGGAGCGCAACAGACGGATCTACCGCTGCAGGCGTTGCAGGACTGTGATGTGCTCGAGGCGTTTCTGTTCAGGTAAGATGTTTTAAGAGGGACCCGTGGACTTGTGTGATTCACGCTTGCTTCTGGAGCAAGAGATGCAGGTTCTATTGGTCGGTCTGGCGAAGACTGGGTATAGTGAGCAACATAGCGCTCATCTCGCCGATAGCGTGGCCGACACAAGAAGGACGGAGCGCAACAGACGGATCTACCGCTGCAGGCGTTGCAGGACTGTGATGTGCTCGAGGCGTTTCTGTTCAGGTAAGATGTTTAAAGAGGGACCCGTGGACTTGTGTGATTCACGCTTGCTTCTGAAGCAAGAGATGCAGGTTCTATTGGTCGGTCTGGCGAAGACTGGGTATAGTGAGCAACATAGCGCTCATCTCGCCGATAGCGTGGCCGACACAAGAAGGACGGAGCGCAACAAACGGATCTACCGCTGCAGGCGTTGCAGGACTGTGATGTGCTCGAGGCGTTTCTGTTCAGGTAAGATGTTTTAAGAGGGACCCGTGGACTTGTGTGATTCACGCTTGCTTCTGGAGCAAGAGATGCAGGTTCTATTGGTCGGTCTGGCGAAGACTGGGTATAGTGAGCAACATAGCGCTCATTCTCGCCGATAGCGTGGCCGACACAAGAAGGACGGAGCGCAACAGACGGATCTACCGCTGCAGGCGTTGCAGGACTGTGATGTGCTCGAGGCGTTTCTGTTCAGGTAAGATGTTTTAAGAGGGACCCGTGGACTTGTGTGATTCACGCTTGCTTCTGAAGCAAGAGATGCAGGTTTGAATCCGGTGTTGTCATGTACCAATGAGATAATTAATGTTTCGTAAGTACGATATCGGCCGTTTCATAGGATGACATACCAAATATTACCTTTTTGCTCGAAGGATTTCGCGAAGCCTTCACTCACTCTGAGGCACTTAGCCTTACGGTGTGGACAGACGATGACGCGCCCGCTCCGGTCGCCGCTCCGCGCCCGCTCCGTCGCCGCTCCGCGCCCCGCTCCGTCGCCGCTCCGCGCCCGCTCCGACGCAGCTAAGCCGCGCTCTCACCGGCCTTGCACCGATTTCGTCATTGAGTAAAACCCGATTCCCTTTCCGATTCCAGAGTAAACCTAATAGGCTGGTCATCCAAGAAGCAGTTCGAAGAGATCTGGGTGGCGTTACTCGCCGCGCTGCAGGGCAACGGCACGCACTGGGCGGTGCGCGGCATCACGCAGCTGCTGCTCGGCTCCGGCTGCCGAGTGCGGCGCGGCACCGGCACCGGCGACGGCACGGTGCGGCTGGCGCATCTTCCGCGGACGAGTGTGGAGGCTGGCGGACAGTGAGTTGGGATTAAACATTTTTGGGTTGGCTGGGTTGGTTGGGTTGGTTAGGTTAGTTGGGTCGGGTTCGTTGGGTTGGTTGGGTTAGGTTAAGTTGTTTAGGGCAACGGCACGCACTGAACGGTTCTATTCTATCTCGCATGGCGCAAGCTTTTGTGCGATTAGATTTTTCGGAATACCGCCATCTTCTGACATTATGAAGATTGCTATTGCTTCTGATTGGTATGTTTCTTTAGAGAATAAAATTGACGAATGAATGTTATGTTACCTACCACCTGGTATGTAACCATATCTACGCAAATAAAACACATCTGTATTTTGACCCCCCCTTTTCATGTTCTAGCATGCAACGCCTGCGCAACATTCTAGTCGGCACATCAACCTACAGCGCCGTGTTTGACAACGTGAACTTCGAGCGAATCCCACTGTTGGAAGACAGTGATGATGACGGCTACCATTATGCGCAGTTCAATATCGATTACTTGAAGCTGGCTTCAGGTTGGTTGCTCCAATTGCTTTAAATGCACTCTTTTTAACCGACTTCCCCAAAGGAGGAGGTTTACAATTCGACCGGATGTTTTTTTTTTTTTTTATGTATGGTCCCCGATAGCGCCTAAACGGATGCCGATTTAGAAAATTATTTTTTTGTTTGAAAGGGTTTACCTTCCCATTGGTCCCATTGACACCAGGTCAGGATCTGATGATGGGATCCTGGAGAAATCGAGAGAACTCTTCAAATATTATAGGCAGACCTATAGTGATTTTTGTGTTTTTCATAATAACTCGTGCACATGGTAAACATAATATTGTGATGCGGAACTGCTGATGAAGACCACATATGGCCACCAGATCTGCTCAATACTAGGTACAAATACAATGCGTGGCTGACGGGCAGGCAACGCATAGCCTAAACCGGTGGACCTAGAGCCATGAAACTTTGTACAGGGGTTCCTTAGTCGCGTGGGGTAGCACTGATATAGCATTTGACAAAATTAATTCCCCAAGGGAGGGGGGGATAAGGGGTTACAGTTAGTATTAAACTCAATCTAATCAAATAGGGTTTGTGGAAGTCGGTTTTTTCTAAAGTTTACTTTTTGTTTCAATTATAATGTCAAATATGTTTCTTTTCCGGCCAGGAGAACAAGCGGAAGGGTTAAGTCAGTCAGGACTTGTTCTTTTCTAATAATCACGACGATGGTGGTGGTTGCAGGATATCCTACTACGAGCAGAGCTTATACTGGACGGTGCTCTTCACGCTGGTCGAAATCGGTCACCCGGAGCTCATGAGCACGGCCGTGGAGTTCGTCATACAGAACCCGAGGCATTACTGCGCCGATCTGGTTGTGAAGGTGAGATTCTGTCCTAGGACGTAGACAGCTTTATGGCTTTCCCCAAAGTGGTCCAACGTAGAGAAGAGGAAAAAAATATGTGTTTATATTTGTAAATATCTACAGAAATATTTGATCCGATTTGATTTGGCTAAAGTAGACTACTTAATTAAAGTTCCCAGATATCGGTGTTTTCATTTTGTGTCTTTAGTTCTATTTTGAATTAGGCCGGCCACGTACAGCCGGAATTTTTCCGATTCGGAATTCTGAAACGAGATTCAATCCCATACGAATTCGCGAAAAATCCGAATCGGAAAAATTCCGTATTATGTGGTAGATCCATAGATTTGTATGAGTTTATTGCGTTCGGGATGATTCCGTTACGGAATTCCGAATTGGAAAACCGACTGTATGTGGCGGCCCTTAGGGTGCATACTTTGCTTGCCCTCACATACTTTGAGACTCATTTTGATGATTCAATATTGGGTCACCCAGTATGGGTGTCATAGAGGTGACATTTGTAATGTTTGGGGCCGATCAACATATTCAACCGACTTCAAAAAAAGTAGGAGGTTCTCAATTCGACCCGTATGTTTTTTTTTTTCTATGTTTGTTACGCGATAACTCCGCCAATTATGAACCGATTTGAACAAATCTTTTTTCGGCGTATAGGTAATACCTCAAGGGTGGTCCCATTGACACCAGGTCAGGATCTGATGATGGGATCCTGGAGAAATCGAGAGAACTCTTCAAATATTATAGGCAGACCTATAGTGATTTTTGTGTTTTTCATAATAACTCGTGCAACTGCACATGGCATAATTGTGATGCAGAACTGCTGATGAAGACCACATATGGCCACCAGATCTGCTCAATACTAGGTACAAATACAATGCGTGGCTGACGGGCAGGCAACGCATAGCCTAAACCGGTGGACCTAGAGCCATGAAACTTTGTACAGAGGTTCCTTAGTAGCGTGGGGTAGCACTGATATAGGATTTGACAAAATTAATTCCCCAAGGGGGGGGGGGATAAGGGGTTACAGTTAGTATTAAACTCAATCTAATCAAATAGGGTTTGTGGAAGTCGGTTTTTTCTAAAGTTTACTTTTTGTTTTTTGTATGAGGATTAAATAAATAATAAATTAATTCAAATTCGGTGCGAAATTGACAAAATGCATAGTTTTTTTGTGATAACTTGCGCAAGAAAATGGATGCTGATAGTTATGATTAACAAGCTATACCCTATCCAATATAACAGCCAACTTGACAGCCAACCTAAAACTTCATGGAATCCACTTTTTAATCACTAGGGATGTTACCAAAACAATCGGAAAGAATCGAAATTGTTTATTCAGTTGACCTAACAGAATAGTTATCATCGTCATCACTGCTATTAGCACTTAAAGATATTATTGTTTCATTTTCAACCATATTTAAGGTAACTGAAGAATCAAAAATAAAATGTTAGACAACTTTCCGATTCAAAAATGTTGAATGGGTGTATCGATTGTTTTGATTAATTGATTTTTATGAGCAATATCCCCTCACTCACAAGCTATGGATAGGGTCACAGAAGAGACAATAGTACTCCGTACAGAACGGCCACTCCCTTCCCCGCGCTGATTCAGATACCGCACCCCACCCCTGGCGTCAAAGGATTGGTCAAAGGATCAATAGACAGGGCTGAACGCCGGACGAGTGACGACGCGTATACTTAATATCGCTGCATTTGCCGCGCCACCAGCCTTAGCAAAGTTTACGCACACATTTGCACGTATACAAACATCATTTGGTTATGTAGTAGTAATAGGTGATTATTTTACGAGCGTTCTATGGAGTGTCCGAGGTGTGATAGGGTAAATAAACCAACGGCCCAATTTATGTTTTCTTTTCTTATTTCAGGGTATAATCTCAATGATAAGACTACAAGTGCTGCCAAAAGAACTAAAGAAGACAATTATTGAGAAACTCCTGGACAATATGAAGAGCTACTCCGAACGGCACGCGATTCAGATACTAATGGTGCATCTGTTTTCAGGTATATTTTTTTTAAAACTGGACACAAAAGAAACATAGATGAGGTTTTGTTGGATTTTCCCTGATTGAAGTTTTCAGGTATATTTTTTTAAAACTGGACACAAAAGAAACATAGATGAGGTTTTGTTGGATTTTCCCTGATTGAAAAAACTTAAGGAGAAAAGAAAAGCTGTGTAGCTCTCCGGCCCTTGATTTTAAATATCTTGGACCTTATTCTATAAGTATACCTAATATTTTTAGTATTACTGTTTTTTTTTAATGTCTATGTGTAATAACTAATAAAGAAAATATGAATTATAAATTCACCAATGACACCTGAGGAGACATACGAAAAGCTGCATAGCTTCCCGACCCTATATATTTATATCCTATGGACACAAGTTCTTATATCTGATTGACCAAAAAAGCCTTAGGAGACATACTAAATTCTAGTAAACTACAGTTGTAATTGTAATGATTTGTCTAGGTCGTTTTTACCCCTCCCATTAATGGTCGAGTCACACATCAGTAGCATCAGTTTCGACACCGTGCTTTGATTTGAGTGTCAGTTCTGACATCGGCAATCACGGACTCTTCACTGAAGCTCTTTGTACTGAGTACTGACAATTATGTGAAATGAATCACTGATACAACACTGAACCACTGATACTGAACTTAGCGGACACGGTGTCGGAACTGATGCTTCACTGATATGTATGAATTAAATCTTGTATCCCTGTTACAGCGGACAACAAACTCCTAAGCCCGAAACTCACCTCCGACGTATCAAACATGGACCCGGATGTGCTCATGAACTCCATGGAACGCATCACCCTCTTGTACAAAGTTCTCCGCGAATCCACCAAAAAATCCACCAAAGAAATCACGATGGCAACGTTGAAGTATTTCCTAAGAGAGACGCTTCCACCGGCCGCAACGTTGAGTCGAGTTGTGATAGAGTTCTTGGAGAGTTGCAAAGCTAGTGAGAAGATGTGTTGGGATGTTTTGGGGGAGAGGGAGAGATGGGTGAACTGTTCAGTGTTGCTTGGAGAAATAGTTTTTGAGGTTAGTATTAATGCAGTTTAAGTTGTAAACAACCGTCTGTCCAAAGTCTGACGACCTCTGTGGCGCAGCGGTTGCGCATCTGCCTACCATGCGAAAGGTCCCGGGTTCAAATCCCGGCTGGGGCAAAAAAAACCCAGGTCTTGGATGTTTACATGTTTGTGATGTCGCTGTTTCTGGTTCCCACGACACAGGGTATCCTAGTGTGGGGCCACAAGCAATGTATGTGCCTGTATGTAAATGTTTATGTTTAAGACCACGTAATCGCGCGATTTTCAACCTACCTACATCGAGATAAAGTTCAAAACCCATGAAAAAACAGAACAAATCAAATCAAATCAAATCAAATCAAATATTTTATTTAACAAATTACAATTCTCATTATACATAGTTGCTTGCAGACTCCACACTAGGTATAACCTGTCTCGTGGAGTCCAGACCAATTTTGAGTTTACTTAGTAGGCTTAGTTGCTAATCGTGAGACGGGTATATTTTTTTTTTTTTTTTTTGAAAGAACTGGGTCTGTGGACGTTAGACGAGCTAGGTAGTTTTCAGTGAATTTATGAATACCTCTGTGGCGTACCGGTTGTGCATCTGCCTACCATGCGAGAGGTCCCAGGTTTGAATCCCGGCTGGGGACAAAAAAAAGCCCCCAGGTCTTGGATGCTTACATGTTTGTGATGTCGCTGTTTCTGGTTCCCACGACACAGGGTATCCTAGTGTGGGGCCAGAAGCAATGTATGTGCCTGTATGTAAATGTTTATGTAGCGTTACGGCGGCGGCTGTCTTCCAAGAGCCTCCTCTCTAAAACGGTATCCCGGGTTCGAAACCCAGTGGAATTGAAGAAAAAATATCCCAGTCTTGAATGTTTATTTGTTTGTGACGTTCGGTGTTTCTGGATCCGACGACACGGTAGGTATCCTAATGTGGAGCCAGAGATTAATGTGCCCGTGTAATTTTTAGGCTACCGTACCCGAAGGTCGCCAATCGGAACCCTATTACTAAGGCTCCGCTGTCCGTCTGTCCGTCCGTCAGCGGGTCCTAGAGCACGAACCGTAATAGCTAGAAAGTTGTAATTTTCACAGAATGTGTATATCTGTTGCCACAATAACAACAAATACTGAAATACGAGAGATATTACAAATTAAAGGAGATCCCCATACAAGAGACGTGTTTTTAATTTTCTTTTTGTTTTATTGTTTTGAGTGCATGTTGTACGATGGTACGGTACCCTTCTTGTGCGATTCCGACCCGCACTTGACCGATTATTTTTATCCCGCAGGTTTTCGAAACAGCAGTATCCCAAGACCAACTACCGGTCCTCAGCGGATGGATATTCGAAGCCCTCTGCCACCTGCTCAGCGGCCACATCACCCCGCACTTAATACCCTACTGCCTTATCCTACTCATGGTCTCGGCCAGCCCGGAACCCCATATACGCAGCATCACTCCGCTCTGCCACCAAATCTTGAGAATAGGCTTCCACAATTGCAGAAAAAATTGCGACTTTGGCGGCGAATTCAAGGAGTTTCTCAGGATTGGCGGGAGAGAAATGGCGTTTGCTGATAGGAAGTTGTTGTGTGTTGTGGCGGTCAAGTCAAAGTTTTCCGAATCGCAGTTAGGGAAATTGAAGGAATTGTGTAGGGGTAATGAGGGTCTGGGAGATTTGTATGCTTGTTTGACGACGACTTAACATCCTAAAGATTTAAGCACTACTTGTAATTCGTTTGTTCCAACTAAAGGTTGGGTAAACATGGCTGATTCTAACCATGTTTACCCAACTTGATTATTATAATGAACAAAATGGCCGTAACAATACAGATAGTACAAAAAGTTTTGTGAAATGGTACTTAGATAATATTTTACGTTACTGTCATTGGTCCGACTGCCGTATAAAATAAGGCATGTTACAGGTTGTGACAGAAAGGTGAAGTCATAATTGTAGTGGCTTGTTAGGGACATCGTCTGACCAACTTTCATTATGAGACCGATTTGATCAAAACGACGACACGTCCCTATCAACCGTTGTGGGTACAACATTATGTTACACTCTGTATAGAAACATTAAATTGACTGTAGAATTACCTTCTAACTAAAGCATTTTAACTCTTCAGCGTCGGTAATAGATCTCTATGTTAAAATAAAAGCGTCTTTATATATTGTAAGTTAAAAACATTCCAAGCAATTCATAAATTCATACATTCATCACATTTCTTCGTAATATCTACGATAAGTAATATAAATAATTTGGTAATCGACTAGTGCCAATAAAAACTAAATTCAGTCTACCATTCGATCATTACATATTCACCCCCGGTTTCCTAAAGGAAAATAGGCTTTGACAACTTTTTAAACTCTTGCTCAACTAAACCAGTCACGTGTCGGATGTTTTGTATTAATCTTCGATTAATCGCCTGCTAGAGACCACTTTTTCAGAAACTGGGAGTAAGTTTTTTCTAAGATTCGTTCTTTTGCGGGTACAATTAAGCTGCGCAATCAGTGCGTAAATTGATGACGCTGCTAAGTTGGCAATTCAACGAAGCAAATAAATGACGGCAACATTTTGCAAACAACTGCGATTTTTTATGAAATGTTTGGTCTGTGTATTAATTAATAACTCAGTACAGTTCGCGTGATGTAAAAAGAAACTAAGTGACAGGGATGGCATGTAGTGTGTGTTCGCGCGCGAGTGTATAGTCCTCGCAAACACATTCCATCCCTGTCGCTCCGTTTCTCTTTACTCGACGCGGATTGTATGTAGTCTGCAAAAAAATCACATAAGTATCTCAAATAGTGAATTAATGGGTGCTGTAATTATTTTAAAGCTTTCTAAATGTTTATAAGATTAATAAGATGAATCAGTGCTATATTTACAGTTATAAGTTGCATAACCATTTCAATTTAATTTTGGTATAGATAAGTATCACGCTCACACACGGGGAGTGTAAATACGACAGATTATTTGACACCTATATTGAGCTATGATCAATCATTATTATTGTTTTAATATTATAAAATTAAAATTCTTTTCGCTTTAAAGATTTCCACTATTAGAGATTCGGAACAAATAAACTTATTTATTTATTTATATTATATACTAGACCATAATTCGGAATAATTGTAGTTTTTATCTTTTAAAAAGAAATGTTATTTTTTATTTTAGTGAACTTTATATATTTTGTAGCTTCTTATTTAAACAATTTTCATAATTAACTTATTTGTCAATAAAGCTGATCATTACCAAAACGATTGATTGTATTTATCTATTATGCCAACAATTTAGCAAATTGTTTAAACGTTTAGTTCTATGCCTTTCGTTCGGATGCACCTACCTACACACAATATAATTTACCACCACCCGCAAATATCTTTTGAGTTGACTGAGTACTGACGTGTTACGCTCCTGCCCATAAATGCACGTGAATTATGTGATTTTGTGCCTGAACTGATCCAGAAAACCCGTGTTCCGTGTGTTTCCCTGATACCTCGTGCCCTGAACTGGAGAAAACCCAAGAAGACGGATTGCAGGTGACAAATTGACTTTGACCTACTTTTTCTCCCAAACATTTGGTAGCACAGAGCGTGGTTAGATTCCCTCTTTTATTAGATTTCCCCCCTTGTTTTTAATTTGCGGGTTAATTGCCTACATATTTTGTTATTTCCCCCTTTAGTTAAATCACCTATTAAATATATTTATCTGTTGTTAGTGTGCATCCGATAGTTGTAATTTGTCAAATTACATGCGGTTTCCTAGTGCCTAGTACATAAATACAGTTGCCCAAAGCCCTAAACCAGTTAGTGTAAACTTAATTGGAGAGATTTGTGATCATTATATAGCCCAAATATCAAAATAATTGTGCATTTCGGTAGTCTTGCGAATCCTAACCTTATTATTACACGTCACATTCCATTGCGCGGCCGGCCGGTGAGGCGGCCATTGACCTTGATTGATGACACTGTGCTTGCTTACCTACTCGTTAAGACTGTGACTTATATTCTCGACTAGACTGTTTCGATCCTAAGTTTTAGTGAACTGTGTAAATATCTGTGTGTGAGTTATTTGTTGAGATAAAATTAACGATTACCTATATACGTTCCTAGCTAAATTGTCATAATGTCGACTAGTAATGATGATACTGTGAAGCAACAGTTATTCGTTGAGACTTCGGTCTACCGCGGTGCGAATGGTACTTTTCGATTCGTGACTGAATGGCTGCGAAACACTCGTCAGTTGATGGAGGGTGCCCCTTCAGATAAGTTGCTTACGAGACTGAACGATTTGGAGGATAATTATAGCCAATTAAAAGATGCGTGTAAGATACTCCTTGGTGGTTTAGATCCAACTGTTGATAAAACTGAGTATAAGGAGGTCCTCACTGGCATGAAATCCATGCAAATTGCGGTAGATGACCTGCGCGTTAAATACTGTGAACTTTGTCCCCGACCCCAAAGAAATGAAGAACCATCGGCCTTTAGTACCCCAAACCGAGACAATAACCCAGTGTCGTTCAGTTCCCCTAATCTCAGCTATAGATTGCCTGACTTGCCCGTGCCCAAATTCAATGGAAACCCGGATGCGTGGATAAGTTTTATAGACCAGTTTGATAGTGTGATTGACTCCCAACCTAGACTCATGCCTGCTGTTAAACTTCAGCATCTGATAGGTGCCCTATCGGACGAGCCTAGACGTTTGTTGCAGCATTTAAGGATTGAAGCGGGTAATTACGAGGTTGCTCGCGACCTGTTGAAACGTAGGTATCATAATACCCGCGTCTTGGCCGATACCTACATTACCCAAATATTGAACCTGCCCGAGATAAACATGAAATTGGCTGGTTTGCGCGCTAGTTTCCTTAATCCGCTGTTGACCGCCTATCGCTGCTTGGACCGATTGGCCTTACCTGTCCAACATTGGTCATACATGTTGGTACACATTTGTATGTCGAAGTTGCCCACAGAGTTAAAATCCCGATTTGAGCGACGTTATGGTGGAGACGCAAAAGACCTGCCTAAGTTTGATCAACTAATAACCTTCTTGGAGGACGAGTGTCGTCATCATGATAATGTAGGAAACGCGGTGTTAGTTGACGCAATCCCGAACCGACCTAGTGTGCGACCCCCTTTACCTAGACGTGTACATGTGGCCGAGGTCTCTCCTGTGCGTAGTGAATGGCCTACCTGTTTCCTGTGCAATAGTGGGAATCATTTTTTGAGAGAATGTGAGGAATTTAGACGTATGAACCCACGTGATCGTTCCAATTTTGTGAAAGTTACCGGCCTTTGCTACCGGTGTATGGACAAGCACCCGATAGCTTCATGTAGGCGGGATTACAGATGTGCTACATGCCACCGTAGTTCCCATCACACAATGTTGTGCTTCAATGACCCCCGCAACCCCGAGTACCCCCCTAAGCCTAGAAATAACGTGTCCTTCCGCGAGCCAACACCCCCGCCCCCGCGTTCCCCCTCACCGCGCAATAGTCCCCGTGGCAGTCGCTCGGGCGTGGGCCGCAGTGCCCATCACTATACAGACTCCCGTGAGTATCGCGGCCGTAGAGCTTCCCCCCAAAGTGGCGCATCGCGCTTTCAGCGCTCACCATCTCCTTGTGACCGCCGCCGTGTGTACCGTACCCCCTCACCCCCTTCGCGTAGAGACGATACCCATAGCCGTTATAATGGTGAGAGTCCCGTGCACAGAGACTATGCTGCTGCAGCCTCGTACAGTAGAGATGAACCCCAAACCCAATAACTAGAACGTGCACCCCATACCTGCCCAACTCGTACCTTTATTCCCGATAGTTGTTTTGTGCTCCTCCCCACTGCTGTTATTCATGTTAAAACCCCTTCTGGTTATTTTGTAGAGGCACGCGCATTGTGTGATACTGGTGCCCAGGGCTGCCTAATAACCACCGATTTAGCAGTAGAACGTATGAATTTCCCTTTGACCCCCACCTCCCTTCCTGCCTTGCGTGGCATCGGTAATGTTCCCTCGCTAGAGACCCGCGGTTCCATGTCCCTTACCTTTAAACCTGTGAATTGTTCCTACCCTGAAGTCACAACCGCGGCATTGGTTGTAGACGTGATTGCTGGTACTAACCCTGAAGTCGAGCTCCCTACATGGGTGGTTAACTCTACATCCCACCTACCTCTTGCGGACCCCTACTTTTACAAACCTGGCCCTATCGATGTTTTGCTTGGTGCTGACGTCTTTGGTGTCATCCTTAATATGGATAATTCCTTGTGTGACCCTGGTGGTTTAACAGCTCTTTCAACTATTTTTGGATATACAATATCAGGCCCTATTTCAGGTAACTTTGAGACAGTAGACCCGCCAATGACAGGTATATCCTTATCCCGAACTGTTGAGAAATTTTGGAAGGTTGAAGAAACTCCTCAACCACCTCCTATTAACCCTTTAGATGTAGAGTGTGAGTCAATATTTAAAAGTACAACCTCCCGTCACGTTGATGGTCGATTTGTGGTTCGGCTTCCTTTCCTACTCGACCGACCCAAGCTAGGTGATTCCAGAACTGCGGCTGAAAAACGATTCATTAATTTAGAAAAGAGACTGCACGCCAACCCTTCCCTTCTTGAAAAATATAGAGCCTTTATGAGAGAGTACCTCGAATTAAATCACATGAGTGTGTCTTCCTGTGATGTGTCAAAATCTGAGCACTATTATATTCCCCATCATTGTGTGTTTAAAGCCTCCGGTGATACCTCCAAAATACGCGTTGTGTTTGATGGTAGTAGCCCAACCTCGTCTGGAATTTCCCTTAATCAGTGTCTACATAAAGGCCCAAAGTTACAGAGAGATATTAGTCACATCCTTTTGAACTTTAGAAGACATGAAGTAGTGTTTGTGACAGACATCAAAATGATGTTTCGAATGACTTGGACCCATCCTGATGATCGTCGATATCAACTTATTCTCTGGCGTGACTCTCCTTCTGATCCCCTTCTTACCTACGAGTTGAATACCACTACGTATGGTCTCCGTTCTAGCCCCTTTATTGCCATACGTTCCCTCCTTGAGCTCGCTGAACAAGAGCGCGCTACCTTCCCCCGAGCAGCGGCTGTGTTAGAGTCTGATATTTATGTAGATGACTGCCTTACTGGAGCTCAGTCCCTAGAGGAAGCTAGTACCCTAAAAACTGAGTTAGAATCTCTTATGTCATTAGGCGGATATGAGCTGAGAAAGTGGATTAGTAACAAACCAGAGCTCCTGAGTAACCTCCCACCTGAACACCTCCAATTACCCCACTCATTTGAAGACTGTGATAATCCCCAAACCATAGCAGTGTTAGGAGTCCAATATAACCCTACGATTGATGCCTTTACCTTTCGATCTTCTTATAAACCTGAGTCAGTAATCACTAAGAGAAAAGTCCTTTCGTTGATAGCCCGAATGTATGATCCCTGTGGGTGGATTGCGCCCGTTGTATTTAAAGCCAAGGGCTTTATACAACGTCTATGGTTGTCTGGCCTTACCTGGGACGAGCCCCTTAATTCAGATCTTGCCAAGGAGTGGGCTTCCTTCACCCAAGACCTTGTACATGTCCCTAAATTAGAGATTCCCAGACGTGTTTTTCCCAGTGGTGCTGTTACCTATACCCTTCATGGATTTTGTGACGCTTCCGAAGCGGGATATGCCGCAGCCGTTTATTTAAGATGTGTCGATTCCCATGGTGTCTGCTCCGTCCACCTTTTAATGGCTAAAAGTAAAGTTGCCCCTGTCCGTACTCGCCTCACAATTCCAAAATTGGAATTGCTAGGAGCTTCGCTCCTAACAAAATTAGTTCAACACGTTGTTTTCTGTCTTCAGAAGTCAATCGTGTTGGATGCAATATATAGTTGGACGGACAGTAGAATTGTCCTAGCATGGATAAAAACCGCTCCTCATACCTTGCAAACCTTCGAAGCAAATCGTGTGTCCCAGATTTTAAATGTAGAGTTTCCCTCTGAGTGGCGTCATGTACCTGGTCAGTTAAACCCGAGTGATTGTGCTTCCCGTGGCCTTACTGTTTCCGCCCTTATTAATCATTCCCTGTGGTGGTCCCCTGAATGGTTAAAATTGCCTCCTGGTTCCTGGCCCCAAATGAATAATATTGTTCCCCCTTCTCTTCCCGGTCTCCGCTGCTTGGTAACCACATTGTCATCCCCTTCTCCGGAACCAGAGTTCTTGTTAGAGCGATATAGTTCCTTTAGTAAGTTGATAAGCGTGATGAGCTATGTTCGTAGGTTTATCAATAACTGTCGATTTCGTGATTCCCGTGTCTCTACACCCTTCCTTACATGTGCAGAGCGGAAAGACGCTCTTCTAACCTTGGTTGAAATTTCCCAGCGGAGTTCTTTCCCCGAAGAGATAGCCTCGTTAAGACGTGGTCAGTTGATCCGTACCTCCCTAAGAAGTCTTAACCCCTTTATTGACGAGAAAGGCCTTATTAGAGTAGGAGGACGCCTACGAAATTCCGATCTTCCCTTTGAAGCTAGACACCCTCTCCTTCTACCCAGAAACGGTAACTTCGTAAAGCTTCTCATTTCCCATTATCATATTGTAAACTGTCATGTAGGTGCTAATGCTCTACAAGCCATCCTAAGCCGACATTTCTGGATACTTTGTGCACGTAGAGCCATACAATATGTCATCTTCAGATGTTCCCCTTGCTATCGCCTTAAAGCGGCAACTTCCCAACCCCCTATGGGCGATCTGCCCAGAGATAGAGTCACCGCGGTACGACCCTTTGATGGCGTAGGTTCTGATTTTTGCGGTCCTTTTTATACTAAAGTGCAGGCCTATCGCAATAAGAAAATAGTGAAATCCTACCTGTGTGTCTTTGTATGTTTGTCTACAAAGGCAGTTCATTTTGAGTGTGTTACTGACCTTACCACTGAGAATTTTATAGCCTGTTTTTCCCGTTTTGTGAGTCGGCGAGGAGTCCCGAGTCTAATCCGAACCGATAACGGCAGAAACTATGTGGGTGCGAATAATTACCTCAAGGAGTTGTACAGTTTCGTAGAGCAACACAAGAACATTATTGGTTCCGAGTTATCGAAACAAAACATTGAATGGGTATTTGATCCTCCAGTTTGTCCTCATTGGGGTGGTATTTTCGAAGCCGCAGTCAAGTCCGCCAAGACCCATCTTAAACGTGTTGTCGGTGAAACTCCCCTTACATTTGAAGAGTTGACGACTGTCTTTACAAAGATAGAGGCAGTACTCAATTCCCGCCCCCTTTGCCCCGTGTCGTCGCGAGACCCAAATAATCTTGAGATTTTAACCCCTGGTCATTTCCTTATTGGCCAGCCTTTAAATGCGTTGCCTGAGTATCCCTTCACTGAGGTAAAAGTTAACAGGCTGTCGAGATACCAGCTTTTACAACAAATAACTCAACATTTTTGGACCCGTTGGAGCTCTGAGTATCTTTCTACCCTCCAAGCCAGACACAAGTGGACGAACCCAATGAACCCACCAGTAGTTGATGAGTTGGTCCTCATAAAGGATGACAACCTACCCCCACTGCAATGGCGTCGCGGTAGAGTTCTGAAGCTATACCCTGGCCAGGATGGTGTAGTGCGTGTAGTTGATGTTCGCACCTCCACTGGCACCCTCAAGCGGTCCCTTAACAAGTTGGTACGCCTCCCTATAGATTAGTTTTATGTAGAGCCAAGCTCCTTTAAGATTAGAATAAGAGTTTTGATGTAGAGATTCTATGTAGAGTTTTGAGTTATTTCCTTTTAGACATAAGTTTTTTGTAGAGCTTATTTTCCTTGCCTTTTTTTTAACGTAAACATTTAACATGTTTAGGGCGGGGCCTGTGTTTAAACGTTTAGTTCTATGCCTTTCGTTCGGATGCACCTACCTACACACAATATAATTTACCACCACCCGCAAATATCTTTTGAGTTGACTGAGTACTGACGTGTTACGCTCCTGCCCATAAATGCACGTGAATTATGTGATTTTGTGCCTGAACTGATCCAGAAAACCCGTGTTCCGTGTGTTTCCCTGATACCTCGTGCCCTGAACTGGAGAAAACCCAAGAAGACGGATTGCAGGTGACAAATTGACTTTGACCTACTTTTTCTCCCAAACACAAATAAATTAGAATATTTTTTATATTATGCTTACAAATCATTAATAAATATCATCGGGTGAAAGGCTATCCCCGTTACCACAAAAAATATTAAACGTAGTTTAACCTCAAAACAAACGTCAAATACCATACATTTTTGTTTTTAAACAGGTGTTGAACGGGAGTTTATTTTTTTGTGGTAAGGCCCTTATTTGTTTTAAGCGACACCAAGACCGATAGAGTTTGTTTCGTGAAACTCAGGGTAAGTATGTATTTTGAAGCATTTTGCCTGCCACACCAAAACTGATTAAGTATTACCAAAACGATTGATTAATATGCCATGATTATGCCAACAAAGCAAATAAATTAGAATATTTTCTATATATCCTATACTATCCTAAATGTATTAAGTTCTACGTGGTTTTAAATAGCGTGTAACAGAAAGAAAGAATACACTATTTAATTGCTATGCTTAAGGGAAAATGACATTGTAAGATAACATGTGACGACCTCTGTGGCGTACCATGCTAGAGGTCCCAGGTTCGAATCCCGGCTGGGGACAAAAAAAAGGTCTTGGATGTTTGTGATGTCGCTGTTTCTGGTTCCCGCGACACGGTATCCTAGTGTCCGACAGAAGAATGTATGTGCCTGTATGTAAAAAATAAGAATGTATATACTTGGCAATAAATATACTATACTATACAAGTGTTGTGACGTCATAATCACAACATGAAGGTTTCGGTTTATGAAGTGACTGAATGATGACGTCGGTCGCCGGTCGTCGTCCTGAAGATTACCAGACCTTACCTTCTATGACTAAAGGCCTTGATTGACAACGAATGACTCGATAACTAGAAAATTATAATAAATTAATGTCGTTATCTCTCGATAAAATGTACAATCTCATTGTCGTGCACATAATGATTGTCGATAGCGCTGAAATGGACAGTTTCTAGTAGCTCGTCCAAGATGGCTGTGACACGGAGAGGTTATATTTTTGGCGCGTTTTTCTCAAGCATTCTGTCTGTGTTGTTGATCGTTTTAGCAGTGGCTAGTGATAGCTGGGTACGTAGTTTTTTTTATACCTATTAAAGCGCTAAAAGTTCAGAACTACCTATACAGCAGAACCGTGTATCAAACTTTATACCTTTGATAGGCATCGCAACCTATGTTGATGTGAATGGTTTCAAGTAGGTATTAAGTTTTCTTCAGCTGGACAGAAAGTGGCAGAGGTTAACGAGGCCCCCGATTCTCGCGCTATCGAGATCATCATCATCGCGCCTGTCCATCCTAGGTTTGCTGGAAGAAATCTCTTAATAGAGATAAGCTCGCCTTTGTCATGTGTTGTACACTTTCCATTGTAATATTTATTATTTGGTGCAATAAAGTATATGAGTCATCTCCCCAGTCGAGATATCGGTTTTGATACCGCCTAAATCCGTCGAAAACGATCTCGTTTTATATTTATTTCGATCGCAAACGGGTCGAGATATCACGGTTGGTCGATATGCTAGTCGTAAGAATAGCTTTTTCTTGTTTTTGATAGAGATTTCGGCATCTCAAAATCGATATTTCGACCATGGACATGATCTCGTTAGCGCCAGAATTGTTGTTTACTTCTACTTGAGTTCTACATTCGGCTCATTACATTCAAGATCTATTGTCGTCCCTAGCTGTCTGTAGGGGTGATGATAATCTACTAAAGTAGGAAAGTATAATCACAAATAATAGAGACAGGGAGGACGGCTTAGCCTGAACAATATTAATTTAGGGTTCCGTACCCGAATGGTGCCAAACGGTAACCTATTACTAAGTCCCACAGCCATTCCTTACACTATGTTTCAGATAGTCTCCACGGCCACAGACGACAGTATAGCATCAGCTGCCAGCCACATCAAATACGGCCTGTTCAACGGCGAGTTGGAACTTAACAACTTGGCTACGCCGACCTTCAGTCCTATGTACAGTAAGTGGCTCACATCCATTGAACTACTATTAATGGTAGCTCAATGCTTACAGCTCCCCTATGCGGGCTACACACACGACTGTGGCAGGGGCGATCTAGGGTAAAAGTGTGTTAAACTGGAGCCGCCGGCTGTGTGTGGGTACAAAATATTCCAAGCGTGTGTGCAAAACACGCAGCTCCACTATAACACACTTTTTAGGGTTCCGTTAGAGAAACAAGGAACCCTTATAGTTTCATCAAGTCTGTCCTGTCTGTCCGTCCGTATGTCACAGAAAATTTATTCCGAAACTATGTATTAGGGCTACACATTTGAAACTTGGTATGTAGTTGTATTCTGTAAACCGCTTTACGATTTTTATACAAAAATTTTAAAAAATAAAAAAGGGGGGCCTCCCAAAGTCCCATACATGGGACTGAAACAAAAAAAAAAACAATCAAACCTATATCTATAGATAGGACTTCGAAAGTGACGTTGAGGTTCCTAAAACCATTTTTCCTCAAAGTCAATCGTTAAAGATTTTACTTTCTTATTAACTTATTTCTAAATATTCTTGTTCCAGTGACCTGTGTCTCCGATGTCAGCGGTTGTGCTATGAGCTGCAAACTAAATGCTGAAGCAAGAAAACAAGAGGTAAAGTATACGTAACATTTGCATACAGGCACACATTGAAGAGGGGTGGTAAAATGGTGGCCTAGGGTTGCGCGTAGACGGAGAGGTAGACCACCCAATGGTCGGATGACATCATCGCTCAAAATGCTGGGCAACAGTTGGATCAGGGGTGTGATTCTCGCGCATTCGATAATACGGATATCGACATCGAGTGATCTTAAATGGGTATCTAGTTATCCAGGTATCTTGTTCTTCTCCAATGTTTTCCCACCTTGTTGATTCTTGTCTTGCAAGAGCGTCTGTTAGTTACATTGTAATTTATTAGTTTTTAGTGTGCTCTTTCTAAAGGGCTCTACCACACCTCTGACACTCCATAGAACGCTCGTAAAATAATCACCTATTACTACTACATAACCAAATGATGTTTGTATACGTGCAAATGTGTGCGTAAACTTTGCTAGGGCTGTTGGCGCGGCAAATGCAACGATATTAAAGTATACGCGTCGTCACTCGTCCGGCGTTCAGCCCTGTCTATTGATCCTTTAACCAATCCTTTGACGCCAGGGGTGGGGTGCGGTATCTGAATCAGCGCGGGGAAGGGAGTGGCCGTTCTGTACGGAGTACTATTATCTCTTCTGTGGCTCTACCCAAGATGCAATCTGTCTCGCGATTTGTTGCTGCAACTTGTTGCCTTGCAACAGATTGCAGGCAGATTGCATCGTGAGTAGGCAGGTTGCAGGTTGCATGCAACAAGTTGCTGCGACAAGTTGCAAGACAGATTGCACCGTGAGTAGAGCCCTTTAGTTTTACCTTACCTATATTTGTGTACCTTTTTCCCCAGGTCGAGGCATTAGCGAACCGAACGCGGCCGAATCCTGGGTGCACTGCCATCACCACGATAGATTCCTCAACGTTACGTGTGTTTTGAATTTATCTTATTTTAATCATCCAAAACTTAACTGTATCTTATCTTAACCACACCTCGGGCACCTCCATAGAACGCTCGTAAAATAATCACCTGTTACTACTACATAGCCAAATGACGTTTGTACACGTGTTTGTGCGTAAACTCGTTCGTTTGTGAATGTTTGCCTGTGGTTCGCCCTCCGGCGCCAGGGGCGGGGTGCGGTATCTGAATCAGCGCGGGGAAGGGAGTGGCCGTTCTGTACGGAGTACTATCAGGGGGGTTTCACTTCGCTGAGTAGGTATCTACGGCCGGCTATACGCGCCAGTCGGTCTTTGTCACATGGTTGTCGCTCGGCCCTCGGTGCGCGGGCTAGCCGCGTGAAAACAATGACGCCGAAAACAACTGAGTGCGATTCGCAACCCTGCATGATCGGCATCGTGTCAGCGGTGGGAATATGAACACTCGTGTCATACGATAAATAAGTTTCAATTTCGCATGCGAGCATAATATGCAGTAGCATAGACAAATTTGGCACCTAGACTTGACTTTTGTTCGGGAGTGAAACTTCTGCACGTAGTACTGTTAGGTTTTTTTCGAAGGAATTTATTCTATGCTAGCTCCATTAACCCGCACTGTACCAGCGTGACGGACTATGGCTCAATATAACTTGTACCCGGGAAAAGGCCCGTGCCCCTCGGTGGGGACATTAATGGCCAACTTTTTTAATTTTCGAAGACTTGCGTGGTGGGTATCACGTTTGAATGCAGGTTTGAATCCCGGTGCTGCCCAATCACCAATGAAATGTATCTTAGTACATTATACCCACAGACTTTCGAAAGGTGATGGAAATAATCGTGAGGAAACCTTAATTACTCCATAACTACGGCGGCTAGATCCCTGTCACGTAACATGGAGTACTGAAGTGGACACAAGTGTGCCTCTGCCACCCCGTATGGGACAAAGCGTGACGCTATGTCGTCTTATCCGCAGGTCTCATAACTGAAAAATCGCGTTATATCCGAGTTTTCCATAGAGTTTGCATCCTCCTTTCCGATGGAGTTTTCATGCATTTCTCATACCCGTACAATAGGATTGCCAATTTCACTTTATTACAATGAAAATAAGGCATATATTCCAATGTCAATCAAAAAGTTAGTTAAATCATTGCAACCTCACATCACGTGACACTTTTTAGCGCATCTTCGGAAAATTCACACAAAAAGGTTTCGTTCAAATAACTATTCAACCTTCTTGCTTGCTATTAAGCAAACAGGCACTTTGTTTTCCTCGTAAGTGTTAGGCACAGAATTCAATCTTTCAGCCTATACGTAAAACAAAATGCCTGTTTGCTTCTTGTTTGCAGCTGTTCCAAAACAGATGATATGAATCAATGTTTTATTGTGTTTGTACCACCGACCACCGAGGTTGCTCGGTAACCAGATATTTTATTATTTGTATTCCGTACAGTGGACCAGCCAGCAATCATCAGCCTGCCATTCTACGTCTGCCTCCTACTAGTCCTGTTTGTGCAACTTCTGTTCGCCGTCATTGCCGCTGCACTCGCTATCATTAACGCGACTAAGAACCCTACGGAACCCATCTTTGGGTTACCGGGTACGTTGATTGACTGTAAAGTTGCGCGTCCACTGCGTCGGAATCGGAGCGTACGCTCCGTACGAGGAAGGCATAAGCTCTCCAGCCCAGAAATACTGATGCAGTGCACACACTACCAATAGAAATCAATCAGAGACTACTATATATCCTTGACTGCGCCTGCGGGGGAATGCGACTCTCCAAACATTTGTTGTATTCAACAAACGTTCGCATACGCAACCTATGTACGATGACGGGCCGCCAGACAGTTTCGCAGCGGCTGACCAATCACAGCTCTCTTACCTCGTCCCCCGCCGCCCGTAAATTGGTGAGTGGTGTTTCAAAGGAAAATGTATCTATGCGCTCTCCACTGGATAAGTGCTCCCTGGAATCAATACAAAGCAACAAATCCGTACGCTCCGATTCCATGCAGTGTACGTAAAGGTTCGTAATCTAAAGTTCGTAAAGATCGTAGTCTAGAGACAAGTGGTCTTCCCGTTGATCTAGAATCATGAAATTCCCACCAAAAAGGTCTTATAGCGACCGTAAAGGAAATAATCCGAAAACTGTATTAGTTCCTGTTTTGTGTGGAATCATTGGTTCGCTAGTCGGATTCGCACTTGACTGTTTATTTTATGTGCATTGTATGTACCTCTCGCTCCGAGACGCCTATTGTTCTTCATTGTAAGGGCGTGGACAGACGATGACGCGCCCGGTCCGTCGCCGCTCCGCGCCCGCTCCGACGCCGCTAAGCGTCGCTCTCACCACCTTGCACCGATTTGTGTCTTAATGCTCCTTAATAAGTCTCTTAATAGATCGGATGGAGCGGGCGCGGCGCGGCGTCGGAGCGGGTGTGGCGCGGCGTCGGAGCGGGCGCGGGGCGGGTGCGATGAAAACCACTCAGACGGGCAGGACAGGCAGACGCCTTGTTCGGCCTATGTCATGAGAGTATACCGATTACGAATGTAATAGACAACTCTTTCATGCTCTACCAATACGATTCTATTTTCTTGACAATAAGTCTTTATTTTCCAGGGTGCCTCTGGTCCAACGTAGTGACAGCTTGCCTAGGCACTACCGTCCTGTTTATGTTCGGTATTTACTACGCTACATCCGGCCTGAAGGACCATTTAGCGTTCTCTTACATAGCTGTTGGGCTATTTCAACCGGGACCCGGTTTAGGGTATAGTTATTGGTAAGTGCTGTTTTATCTTACAGTTTCACGCTTGTTAGGGGTATGGGCCTATTAGACTACGCTGTCGGCAGGGCCCTGTCTGACTCACTGTCTCTTTCTAGTCGTTCTATCATGAGTGAGACGTCTATACAAATCGTGCCCTGCCGACTGCGTAATGTAATAAGCTCTGTACCTTGAAAGAAGAAAAGGAATCCTTAGAGGTTTACTTCATTGTTTTTTCCATCTGTCCGTCTGTCAGAACCTTAATAACCAAATGAAATCGTCAACACTGTCTTCTTTAGGGTTTCGTACCCGAAGGGTGCCAAACCGGACCCTATACTAAGCCTCCGGTGTCCGTCCGTCTGTCCGTCAGAGGGCCCTTCAGCACGAACCGTAATAGCTAGAAAATTGAAATTTTCACAGAATGTGAAAAATACTGAAATACACGAAATAAGTCTTCATACAAGAAATTTATTTTTTGTATCTTTTGGTACAATGACGGTGCGGAACCCGTGCGAGAGTCCGACTCGCACTGATGTATTACTAAAAATTGGCTTAATAAAATACAATGGCTAGAAAATACAATCCTGATATGGTCAAGCCATTGTGTACAAAATGCTTCATCTTCAAACTTATTTGACTACCTAGTAAAACACCATTTACTCAGCTCAGGTCTACGGTCTCTTAAAGCTGTGGGAAAAAAATACATCAATGCAATAAAAAAAAACTGTTGTAAAATTATTGGTTTTGTTTTACTCTCAAAGAATCCAAACCTAATTCTCGTTGACCTATAATAATGTGGCACAAAGCAACGTCTTATAAAAGCACTAGTAAAGCAAAAAACCCGAAAACCATTTCCTTCACAAGAAAAATTCGATTAGTGCGAAACCCTTGCTTGCCCTGAATTGCACTTAGCCGCACTTTTGATAGAAAATAATATTTTTACACCAAGATCCGGGGATAAAAGCAATATAATTTCTTTTCCAGGGTCCTCATAGTGTCAATCATCTGTTCTATGACCAACATCGTAGTGATAGAACTAAGGAAATACCTTCTAGAACGAGACCGACCACCCCCCACGATCAAGGTTGAGAACCACTCCGACGGTACAATATTCCTTTATTGATGACATTTTTAGAGTTATTTACGTGTCTTTTGTATAATACTTTTTGTAAAACTTAATTTTAATTACATCGTTATTTAATAAAAACAGCATTTTTCTTCCAATGCTCACTATATGACTACATTTAGTACCAGTTTTTCAATAGTGGTATTTGCACCAAAATGTGAATAGCGCATTTAAGTCTGACTTAAATATTTCATTTTACATCTGCTAAATATAACTAACCGCCCCGCACTCAGGGAGATTTAATCAACCATTAAGTCAGTTCCAAATTTGAATTTACCTACATAATCATTTACTTAGTAATCCTTAAAGAATCATTAAATGACTCTGAGTACGGCGGAGACGCCAATCCAATGGAATTATTAGGAGTATTTTTGGTGCAAATGGACGACTTGACCACATTATGGTCATGGCTATTTTTCGGATCAAAATTATTCAGACAGAATAGGTACCTACCTATCTAATTTGAATCGCTAAAGGTTGTGCTGAAACTCTATTTACCTTCAGATACTTATAATATCTTACATCAATGCAATAAAAAAAAACTAAGAGTTTCATCTTATTCAACATCTTGTTACGAGAAAATAACACCAAACTTTCCTGTTGTTTTCCACGAAATGATGAATTGCTATTCCAACTTAGTACGTCTCTTTATTGTCTCCAGACAGTTAATTTATTAAGTGGTACTTGAGTTGCGACCAGAGACTGTATATCCAATTGACTGCGCCTGTGGGGGAATGCGGCTCGCTCGCATACGCAACGTACATTATGTACGATGACGGGCCGCCAGACAGTTTCGCAACGGCTGACTAATCACAGCTCTCTTACGTCGTCGTCCCCCGCCTCCGCCCGTAAATTGGTGAGTTGTGTTTCAAAGGAAAATGTATCTATGCGCTCTCCACTGGATAAGTGCTCCCTGGTTGCGACATTTGCATTTATCATTAGATGAGCGAACAGGGCCTAGCCTATCTCTAGGTGACAATCCAGCACTATTATATAGGTAAGTACACTTTAAGAAAAATATTTTATACATTATACAGGTTGTAACAAAAAGGTTTAGTCATAGTTTAGGGGGTTGTTCTAGGGTTGTTAGACATTATTCTGAACAACTCACTATGAAACCGATTTGATACGAGCAACTTTATTTTTCACTTCTCCATACTTTTTGTGCTGGGCGATTAGCCGATTTGTATGAAGAAGGAAAAATTAAAGTTGCTCTGATCAAATAGAATTTTCTCCATAGGTGTGAGAAGAGCTCGTGACTCTGAATAGAAATGACGTAAAAAGTTGCAGAAAAAGAGTTTTTTTCAAATATGGTAAATTTTCTCGAATCCGCCCATTTAATAAAAAAAAATACGCAGTTGTCTGCAAGTGTTGCCATCATTTATTTTCCAGATTAAATTGCAAACGCAGCTGAACGAGCAATTTTCAATCAGATTTGGATGAGTTATAGTCCCGCGTATAACTGCTATCTATCTATGACAAACGGCCGATGCAAAAGTAACGCCTAAATCCCTTCGTTTTGAGACAACGTAAAAGGTATCCACATAAAATTACATATTTTGTAACCCGTAAAATCTTGAGAAAAATCCGCTTTGCTCGTCAGAAACTGCAAATATGTACATACAGTGCCACCAACTTAGCTGTTCAGTTGATAGCGGTCCCTAGTGTCATAGAGTCTTCATAATAGCTGACATAGTATCGTAAGTATAGTATGTATTTCTGTCATTTCTGTATTTCTCTTTGATGGCGGATGCTGAGGGCGGATGACATACGGACTTGTCATCCATAATTTTTTCCCACCTGAACAGCTAAGTTGGTGGCTCTTGTAGCTATGGATCACTCAAACTCCTTCGTCATTGATTTAGTAGAAGGAGGCCGTGTTGCTCTTTACTTAGGTCAGGCGTGTGACACTCCACTCTTTACCTGCAAAGCCACAAGTAGATCCGCGGCCCGGCTGCGCGGCCCGACTCGGTGGGTTGCCGAGCGCCGCCCGGGTTGCACGTGCCGCTCTATCTAGCCCCGCGCGCCCCGCGTGTAGTTACATACTAAAATGAAGGCGAAGAAATACTGCATGCTTTGTTTGATGATGTTTCGTCACTGCACTGCGGGTCTAGAAAGAGAAACGATTCGCTTTCAATCGCCCCGTCTTTGGCTGTCAAACGAACAATTTCGACTGTCAAATGGTCGACTAGGTTTGACAGTCGAATTCGTTCGTTTGCCAGTCAAAGACGGGACGATTGAGAGTGAATCGTTTTTCTTTCTAGACCCGCAGATGATAGGATTTCTGGCCATTATGTAAAAGGTTAGGTAGGTACCTATACTACCTATATTAAATGTTATTCACAAATCTAGAATAATAATAGTATTTTATTTATTTATTTATTACACACATACATGCTTGCGACATAACAGTTAAAACTAAATCGACACAAACAGACAATAAATTAAAGGACAAAGAAACAGGTTATAACAATACAAACGTTACTTATTTATAACATAAACAAAAAGTGGCGACCTTTGCGAATCCCGTCAAAGAACACTGGAACAAGTCCACCTCAGTCCTCTCTGAAATATCATTGAAGAGAGCGAGCGCCCGCATCACCGGCGCCTCCCGCAGCATCTCCGTCCTCGCCAGAGGGATGTGGAACAGCTTGTGCGTCCTCGCCCGGAGGTAGTTGTTCGGCACATACAGTCCCAGCCGCGCCAATACTAGAGGGTTTTCGAGCATGCCACGGAAAACCCTAAATATATACGTGGAAAGTGCGAGGCCCCGTCTCACTTCCAGCTTATTGTAACCAACCATGCCCAAAACGAACAGGGTTGGATACATAAGCGGAAAGAAAGGATAGACCCCGTACCGCTTTAGATATAAGTACCTAACAAATCGGTTTTGCAAAGTAAGTGGTTCGTAGTTAGTAGTTATGTAAATATCCAGTTTTATTTGTCACAAGAGACAAGCCTTAGTTTCACGAGTCGCTTCCATCGATTTAGTATACCCGTATAAACTAAATCGATGGCCGCTTCAGACGAGGATAGAGTTACGCGACAGAAAGAGAGGCAACTTTTAGGCAAGTAATCGAAGTGCGGGCGCCGCGCTACACAGCATGAATTGTACTTTGTCGCGTTGTAGCAAGGGTCGCTTTTTAGTTGAACGATTATGTACAGTGTCCAATCTGTTCCTAACTCTTTATTAATCTGTGCTAAAGGTAATTCAGCCTCTTTGTTGGTCGGGGACTATGATGCATCCTTAGAACAAGAACTTAGTTATTGTTCTGAGGATGCATCGAAAGGCAGAAAGGAGGATGAAACTCTTTGGTTTGATGCACGTTGCCGTTGTTACACGCAAGCCGCTGAGTACCTATGACGAGCATCATTTCACCGCAAACCAAAATATCGTTGAAAAGATGCACGCCACTTACCGCCCATTTCTCGTGCATTTAATCTGCTGTTAATCTACTGATAACAATTTCAGCTGTCAGAACTGTATACAAAAAAAATGTGACAGCCGTTTAGTATCGCTAAAATTAGCATAGATACATTTTCCTTTGAAACACAACTCACCAATTTACGGGCGGCGGGGGACGAGGTAAGAGAGTTGTGATTGGTCAGCCGCTGCGAAACTGTCTGACGGCCCGTCATCGTACATAGTTTGCGTATGCGAACGTTTGTTGAATACAAACGTTTGGTGAGCCGCATTCCCCCGTATATAGTCTCTGACATAAATAGACGAGATCTCAGTAGTATCTAATTTACTAAACTGCCTGCCATTTCGCGGGCAGCTCCTATTATCTGGGAGACTACAAATGTGTGGTAACCATGAACCGGCAAATGCTCATCCATTATTCATTAGTTGCAGAGAAAATAGAAAGCCGAATTAAAACGAAACTTTTTTCTGTAAAGGGAACAATGGAAATTCACTGTTTCATGAAAAAAATGGGTTCGGGAATGGCATGACATTTGCATGCTGAATTTAATTTCACATCCTCCGGAGAAAAAGTGTATAATTTTAGATGACTACTTAATGGATTTTAGGTTTGGATGCACACATGCTGTTTGACTGGCTCTCAAAGTAGTCTAGTCAAATAATAACACAATCATGACGACCTCTTTGGTGTTGCGGAGAGGCTCCAGGTTCGAATCCCGGCCGAGGAAGAAGAAAAAACATCCCCAGATCTTGGATGACTACATCATACAGTCAATTATAGCCGACTTATTAATAATAACCGGCCAAGTGCGAGTCGGACTCGCGCACGAAGGGTTTCGTACCATTATCTATAAAAAACCGCAAAAAAAAAAATTGTTTGGAAGCCCCCCCTAAATATTAATTTAATTATTTATTTTTTAAGTAAATAATATACTCAATATACCTATTGTGAACATTTTAAGCGTCTACCTGCTACCATTATCAATATCGAGAAAAAATTTGCAAAAAAATCACGTTTGTTGTAGTTTGTTGTATGGGAGCCCCCCTTAATATTAAATTTCTTTTGTTTTTTAGTATTTGTTGTTATAGCGGCAACAGAAATACATCATCTGTGAAAATTTCAACTGTCTAGCTACCACGGTTCATGAGATACAGCCTGGTGACAGACAGGACGGACGGACGGACGGACGGACGGACAGACGGACAGCGAAGTCTTAGTAATAGGGTCCCGTTTTTACCCTTTGGGTACGGAACCCTAAAAACAGTTCCTTAGCCTTACTCTGAGACTAGTTAGTTGCTCTCGGTTGAACTCAGAGTAGATACTTTTACTGCGAAAGTAGAGTCAGATAAGTGGTGCTAATCATTCCTTACACCACGTTTATTAAATATTGAAATTCATTATGTAAAGTTACTCTATGTTTATAAATTAACACGGTAGATGTCTACTGTAGAGACAGTGCCACCAACTTCGCTGTTCAGTTGATAGCGGTCGGTCGCTAGTGTCATAGAGTCTTCATAATAGCTGACATAGATAGTAGGATATGGGGGCTATTTGGGAGGTGTCAAAACCACTAAACTAGAGGAACTAAAGGCACTAAACTGACAACCTTCAAATCCGACAGCTCTTGCGCGATGGCTATAGATTCCATTTTCAAACACACCATTTTAATTATTTTCGTTAGTATAGTTCGTGTCGCCTCCCAAATCGCAGGCAGTATGTATTATCTTTGATGGCGGATGACAAGTCCGTAGTACCATTTTTTCCCACCTGAACAGCAAGTTGGTGGCTCTGTAAAATGATAGAACTCAGAACAATAACTAAGTGACGTTGCTGTTTCTTTTTCCAAAAACAAAAAGAAAATGGCGGACTTAAATAAGTACAATACGAGCGGATGAGTTTTGACGACACGAGTCTGTTAATTACATAAAAGATTGTGCGTCGGAGCGCATCGTACCTAACCTACCCGCAGATGGTGGAAGGACGCTTCCAGTTTGTTGTTTTGAAGTACCTTCGTTGGGGGAGCAGGAAAAGTTTTACTTACAACATATTTATTATCAACAGATTCAACTTTGGCCACGATGGTAGATTTTTAGCCTCCCTCAGCCATCTATTTTATTCAACTATAAATGCGTCACCCGAGCTCCTCACTCTGATATTTGTGTACTTACCTAAGTACCGTACCTAGTAAAGTACCTATACCCTAATTATTATATTAACGAAGTAAAATGTCAGTTCCGCTGTTACCGCTTTATGGTAGAAAATAAATAATGATGTGGTCAAGAATGATTTTGTTCGTTCTAATGTCTCAATTATAGAATGATATTGATGGAAATGATAAGAGAGCTAGTAGCGCTAGTTCATATAGCTTGTTCAAACTGAAATGACGCGCCCCACTCATTTAATTATTTGCAATAGAATACCTCGCAAAAAGTGAGCATAATTTGCTTCTGCCACCTCAAATGGCAAAAAGCGTAATGCTTTCACTGTGGGCTATTCTTGAGGTGTCAAAACCACTAAACTAGAAGAACTAAAGGCACTAAACTGACAACCTTCAAATCCGACAGCTCTTGCGCGGTGGCCACAGATTCCATTTTCAAACACTCCATTTTAATTAGTTTAGCTAGTATAGTTCGTGTCGCCTTCGGAATCGCAGGCAGTCATATTAAATTGTAACAAATATTTAAATATTACAAATTCTGCATGCAAAGAATTACTCTATTAATTTTCATTCTAGTTAGAATGAATGAAAACATCACTATCTAACTGAACATGGCAACATTATTTCAAGAAGTGAAGTTTGATGTTGTCAGTTAACTTCATATTTTTAGTAATCAGGGTATAAGTTAATTCGACTGTTGTAAGAGCTCAAGCATTTTTGACAGTGCTTGCAAATAAAGGGCCGCAAGTCGCGTAGAGAATCGCTTAGCATAGCGTGCAAGCATTTAGTATGTACGCTTGCTTGCAATCTATTTACGATATATTTGCGATTCTTTAGGAGCATACCAAATGACGCCATTTTGGGTGTTTTAGAAGCGGTAGCGATCCAATATAAGTGCGTTTCTCAGAGCAGCATCGGGCCCCAGTTTTGGCTTGTATACGGTGCCGAGACGCACCGCGCCTGCTACTAACGAACCGGAATTTGGCGCGCTCGCTATAGCAATTGTCAAGCTATTCTGTACGCATCTCGTGGCCCAGTTTGAAAACAACGTAAATTCCTACAACTGTAATAAGTATATTATGAGATGGGTATCTGGCTCTGTCTTACATTATACCCTTCTCGTACTTCACTGAGTAACTAGAACGAAGATACGAACATGTACATTGGTACCTGCTTTGTTAACCGACTTCCCAAAGGAGGAGGTTTACAATTCGTCCGGATGTTTTTTTTTTTAATTTTATTTTTTATGTATGTTCCCCGATAGCGCCTAAACGGGTGGACCGATTTGGAAAATTATTTATTTGTTCGAAAGGGTTTACCTTCCCATTGGTCCCATTGACACCAGGTCAGGATCTGATGATGGGATCCTGGAGAAATCGAGGGAACTCTTCAAATATTATAGGCAGACCTATAGTGATTTTTGTGTTTTTCATAATAACTCGTGCAAATGCACATGGTAAGCATAATATTGTGATGCGGAACTGCTGATGAAGACCACATATGGCCACCAGATCTGCTCAATACTAGGTACAAATACAATGCGTGGCTGACGGGCAGGCAACGCATAGCCTAAACCGGTGGAACTAGAGCCATGAAACTTTGTACAGGGGTTCCTTAGTAGCGTGGGGTAGCACTGATGTGGGATTTGACAAAATTAATTCCCCAAGGGGGGGGGGGATAAGGGGTTACAGTTTGTATTAAACTCAATCTAATCAAATAGGGTTTGTGGAAGTCGGTTTTTTCTAAAGTCTACTTTTTGTTTCAATTATTTCAAATTGTTTTAGTATGAGTCTGGTGAAAATCGCCCTAAAAAATATAAAATAACGTTACGCTTTTTCCCACACGGGGTGGCAGAGGCACAGCTACCTTATATACCTCAATTCAGATCCTCTGCAACACTTTGCTGAGTCAGAGCCTGTTCTCTGTTTACAATGCATGTTTTTGACGTGACAACGTCTTATAAATTGGTTTGCCGGGTGACACTTCAAGAAACTGCGTTACGCTCCGCTCACGTTATGCGCTCACAATGAGAGCGAGTGAGAGGCACGCGTCCCTTCCACTCGGGCATGGTTAGCCCGCCTAAGAGCGAGAGAGACAGACATATTTCATCCTTCTTCCTACTATACGAATGAATATTCACATTAAAATTATTTTACCACTCAAAGTCGTTGTCACGTAAAACTTTCGCCCGTATCACAGAAGAGATAATAGTACTCCCGTATACCGACTTTACAGGCAACCAATTTTTTGATTTTGTTTATGTACTGCTGCTGAATTAATTGTTTTCCTGTCAAACGTGTATTGTAAAAAGTGAATAAAGTGATTATCTATCTATCTATCTATCTATCTGATTTAACACTCATCATTCCAATGGTTTCACTAAGACCACAGATACTTTAATATTATACTTATACAGATAGACCACCTAGAACAAAATATGACACCGGGGCGTTAACTGAGATGCTGCGGAAGCTTCTTTAGTTCGAGGTCATTATCGCTTGTTGCAGCACCATCGAAAAATTACAAATACCACGAGATGGCGCTATGATATATAGGATTTATTCAAAGATTAGCGCCACCTAGAAGTATGTTAACTGAAACCATGGCGTTTTAAGTACAAATCTTACTCCTCACGCCATCTCTTTTTTACGAAGGGTTACTATTCTAATTTGTATGGGATGAGCACCCTGTGCTAAGACAGATTTTTCAATCTAAACCGGATCTTTCCGCCGCAACACACGCGAAAAGGTGGAAATCGGAACTCAACCTCCTTGGGCATAGAAAGGGACAATCTTCTTGTGACAAAGAGGACAAAAGCGGTATAAAAGAGTCACATTTGGGAAAGGAAGTCTTAGAATGGAGAAGCCATTTACGCGCTTCAACCGCGGCCAAAGACAAGTCTCATTTTCCATGTTTGCGAGTGTGCATAAAAGTATCCTTGAGTTGTTCGTGTCTTGAAATGTGTATAATAGTAGATTGTTTACCAAGGGAGTAAAGAACTATTTTTAGGGCGAGAGTGTTTTTTGAATCCTGAGCGACCGAGGGATTCTAGAGTTGAGTCCCGAGTGCAACGAGGGACTCAAAAGTAGAATCCTGAGGGAGCGAGGGATTCAAAGTACATCACTCGAGCCAAAAATAGTTTTTACTCCTGAGGTGGACACTCTACTTTTCATCACCCTCTATGAGAAAAGTAGTAAGTAATCAATAAAATAACATACATGTACCTATACAGGGTGTAACAGAAAGATACAAGCGGAAAGAGGGACAATATTCTGAACAACTTTCACTATGGGACCGACATGATCAGAAAAAAAAAAAAAATTTATTAACTCAGTACATTTCGGGCCTAGCGCTGATCACATGGTGGAGTGAAAAATAATGTTGCTCTGATCAAATCGGTCCCATTGTGAAAGTTGTTCAAAATGATGTCCCTAACAACCTTCTTTCGGCTTGTACACCCCTTTCTGTTACACCCTATATTTATTTACACAATTGTCGTGATATGTTGTGTGTAATGGTTTGTTGGAAGAAATCTCTTGTTATCTATTATAAGTTTTCTGTATGTCATTATTGTGTTAGTACAATAAAGAAATTACGAATTACGACTATGTCTCCCACATAGTTAAAGCTTGTTTAGTATTGGCTAAATCTTGAAAATTGGTTCAAAAAGCACTTTCAGATAAACACTTTGTTCCTCTTGAATTTTTCTACAGGATTACAGTATTTACATACCTATATTTCTCGTGATTTTATTGGTAACAGATCTTGTATTTGTCATTCGCGTTTGTTGTTATCATCTGGAGTTAGACACTCACTTTCACTCATAGATATTCTTTACTCATATCCGCAAACGAAATTGAAATAATTACAGCATTCAGATTTGGCGCGCTTTGTTTACAAATTTTACACAACTTTTTAATTATTTGGTCCGTGTTTCGATATCAATTCTGTAAGGTTGTTTCTCTGTTGTCACCAATCGGTGTCAATCGATTCGGTCGATCGGATTATCTAATCTGTGTCGAGTACGCATTTAGGTACAAACTTTTTTTTTTTGGCTGCGTTTTGAATCGATCTCAGCCTGAGTGGTAGTGAAACTGATTAGTGACAGCATTTTTTTTCCTTTGTACTGGCAACAAAATTAAAAAGCTACTTTTAGTCCCTAGGGACTAAATGACCTACTTTAGTCCCTGTTTGCCGGGACTAAAGTAGATCTTTTTGAATAGATGTGATGAAAAGTAAATTAAATGTAGCCCATTAATGTTGTTCCAATATTTAGGTGTCACTTTTTTAGCTAAGTTCCTCAAATTGTGTAAACTTTTTCTGTTTTTCTTTTTTGAAATAAATAAATAAATAAATAAAATAAATTAATAAAATAAATGTATTTAATATCCCCGCCGAGAGGCACCTGGGTACGAGTAGGATTGAGCCATATTCCACCACGCTGGCTCAGTGCGGGGTGATGAAGGAGTTTCAGGCTAGTGGCCAACCTGACTTTCAGAAACTGTATCAAACTGCCCTGTTAGGGCCTCTGACACAGCTTTACGACTACTACCACCGAGTAGTGATAGTAGCCGGGCCGGAAGCGTAGTTTATCCAAGAAGTGATGGAGAGATAAGCTATTATTACCCATACTGTGACATTTTTTTGCAGTTTTTGACCCCCCTACTCCCCCCTGCGTGACCACTCTAGTATGAGCCAGGACTGGTATTTTGTACTAGCGTGATACTTTGAAGAACGCCTCCCCCCCCCCCCTAAAATGGTCACCTAGTATGGGTACGTTCCTAACAACAACTGGTGGATGACAGCTCAGTATCGCCAAGTGGAAAAGGGGCAGAGGCCTTTACCCAGCAGTGGGACACCATGGGCTCAAAATGATAATGATTTGCATCTATGTTTGTGTTTCAAGTGGGAACATTATTTTATTGCGCCTATGCCACCCCATAAGGGAATAGAAGTGACGATATATGTTTATTTGTGTTCTATTGCGTATCCCGCAGACAGACAATTTGGTACGATTTCCTAGAGCGCCTCCAGAGTCAATTATTCCGTGGCGTTTGGGTTACAAAGATGGCAGTTAAGGCGCTCTCTTTAGTAATGGACTTACATTTGCGGGATCACAGTTAAGTAGATTACAGTACTTGGAAAATAAAAAGTGTAATCAACATCTGAGATAAAAATTATGACATTCTTCGCGCGGCTCGAGTTGACGACGACGACGGCTCGAGAGCTACGACGAACGGAGTTTTATGCATAGATAGGCAGAAAGGAGGATGAAAACTCTTTGGTTTTATGGCTCGAGTTGTCGAGGAAAAGCTGTCTCGCAAATGTAATCATAAAGATGTTATTAAAAGGGTTTTTAATAACAATAGGACTGACAAAGACGAGACGGAAAGGTGGACAAAAATTTAAAATGAAGAATTTACATAATAGTTTTGAAATAGTAGTTTGTTACACAAGGGGTGAAAGAGAGCTATTTCGGACGAAGGTCCAATTTGGAGCCCGTGCGAGGATCGAGTCTACCCGAGATATTTAGACGAGCGAGCGAGGGCGAATATAGTTCGAGGGTGAAATAGCTACTTACACCCCAAGGAAAGCATAATACTTTATATCATTCGAGGGAGGTAAATTAAACGGAAGGACTTCGAACGACTGCGGTCGCAGATGCTTATGCATGGTGGTTTTTAAATGTAGATCAGTGTATTTATAGACGATATCAAAATTCGGGAACCGTCGGAAATCAGTAGTTTTAGAGTTATATTTTTAAAACGCCTTATCCCTCCATCAGCCGTTCTTCGACACGCCGGCACCGGCACCGGCTTATTGAGTAAGTGAGGGACAGAGCTATAGTCTGTCTATCCCTCTCTTACTCACTAAGCCGGTGCCGGTGCCGGCGTGTCGAAAAAAGCTATTGCACACGAGATGACGAGACGGTTTTTGCGCCGGAGCTAAGGCCGCTCCGCTCGCTCCTGCGAAAAACCTTCTCGTGTGCATGAGCGTTTACTCACTAAACCGGTGCTGGTGCCCCGGGCCGGGGCGTGTTAAAAAACGGTTAAACGCGGTTTCCCTAACAATTTATGAAAAAAAAACTGAGTCGTCCGTATCGCCACACTGTCAAGCATAGTGAGTGGTAGAGTCTGTGGTAGGTTCTTCGTCATGACATGAACCATTTAACCATTAGAGTGTGTAATAAATTTGAAAATGGAATGGAATGGAACGGTTTCTAGTTTTCATTGCCCGGCTTCGAAAACGCGAACTTTCATGGTCTCTTTTGATAGCTGCTAAACCTCTTTCCTGAGCTCGGATGATGTAAATGTAACAAAGACTTGATGGGAGGGAGCAACTTTCTTTGTCACTTCTTCACAAATACTTGATTGGCCCCTGAGCTTGGCCCGAAATGTGAAGATAATGTTAAAATACTTCTTGTCAATAAAAAATCGAATCGCTGTACTTTTAGGCAAATAAATTTCAGTCCAATAGGCTATTCCGCTTCAGAAGGTGCATCTGTTATTGAGCAGAAATCAAAGAGGAAATTCAGTCGGAAATACTGATGGCGTCCATTTCAAATACATCGGTTTTCGTTCCAACGCATACGGACCTGTATGCGAATGCACCACTGCAAGAACGGACCACTATTATGCGAATCGACCACTAAATATACGGGAATGGACCAATACATGCGTATAGAGTTATGTACCAATATATGCGTTTGGACCAATTTATGCGAATGGACCAATATATGCGTATGGATCAATAATTATACGCGTTTAGACCAATTTATGTGAATGGACCACTATAATATGGCAAAACATTACGTGTTCATTGTATAATTGACAATATCTTCAGAAATAAAGAACTTTTCACTGCGGCATTGACTATAAACATTTGCGAATGGACCAGCTAACTCAGTGATGATCACTCAATGATGTCGGCTAAATTAGCCGACTTATTTATGATATCCTTTGGTTACACGATATTTGAATGACACCAATAACTTCTTAATTTTTACGGATCATCATTGAGTGATCATCACTGAGTTAGCGAATAAGGGGGCAGGACATATCTCACCTCCACCCAACCTCATTCCGACTTCTTGTAATAATGAGGCAAACGGGGGGGAGTAAGCCAATGGGTTAGATTTATCCAACATTTCCCCCCTCCTTCGCCGCCGGCTGAGCCCCCACCCTAGGGAACTTTTAGTATGTTCATCTCATGTTCATCTGGACACCTCAAAGAATAACTCTGCCAATTTTCAAAACTACACTAATTATTGGGTCTGATTATCTTAATTTGACATCATTAGTATCTATCGGGAATACTGATAGATCAATGGAAAATGTCAATGGGAATAGTGAGACCCAATCAAGAAAAAAATGACCCTGCTAAGATGTTTTCACTTCTCATGCTCGTAAAGTTCGTCTTTATGTCGGGTATAGCCAGCATAAAATCAAATTTTATGTTCTAGAGCATAAAGTAAAATCTTCGTCTAAATCTCAGACTCTGACAAAGGTCATCAGGTAAACAGCCACATACACCTATGCTAAGTGCCACTGCCGGCGGCCAGAGCCGGCTGCGGAGGCACGTCCAAAAAAAAAGTTTTTCCTTTTTTTTCTCGGTAATTTCAATTTGCAATTATTTCATAATATTTACTTTTTTTGCAATATTTATGTTTAATTTCCTCACAATCGAAGTGAAAAGCAGAATGTATAACTCGTACATAAAACCCATTTTACCCTCGACATGACTATCCACCCTCGCCTCGCCTGCGGCTCGGGTGGATATATACGTCTCGGGTAAAATGGTGCGTTTTATGCCCTTGTTGTACAATCTACTATTGTCATGTTTGTGAACTGAATCGAATAATTCGGCCTATTCGATTCGAACCGGTCGCGGACTGCGAGTTCGAATAAAGCTTGCAATGCGTTTTTCGGTCTCCCAGGCTTGAGGGCAATGTTTCGGAAAGTCGCCAACATTAATCCACCTTAGCCGTTCCCGCCGTATCCAGGGAATTTCTCACACAGGGAGCAGTGACATTGCTGTGTGGCTACGGTGCTTTTGCATCGAGAGTATTTGATTTTGATTGTAATTGAAATTGAAATTAATTTTGTTTCACACAATTAAATTGTACCTACCTACAAAATGAATAGTCGGCCCTGGCTACTAAACTAGGTTATAGTTATAGCCTGTATTTTAGAAGCCAGCTCCTCTCATATTGATTTTGATATTATACGGGAAATAATAATAATATAATATATTATAATATTTATTATCAATAGGGTAGAATAGAATAGAATAGAAATAGTTTATTTTGCCTTAAAAAAAATATACATAAAAAGTACAGCTAAATAGGTAGTAGGTATGATTTCCCAAGTAAAAATAAATCTAAGAATGCAATCATTTGACTAAAACATCAACCGCCATTTTGATTCCGACTTGATGTCACTCCGTTAGTAACCATCGACGTAAATTAGTACTTTGTCTTTGCAGTCGTCGTGTTTTTAATAACGGAGTGACGTCACGAGTGAAACATCATGGCGGCTAGCGTTTCCGCGCGACAATGCACTATCGTAAATTATTTAATGATTTTAAGGCATTTATCGGTTATCCAAAATTGAAATAAAATTTCTACTCATTTATCACGGCCTCAGTTTTTTTTTTCAAAATGTTTCCACAAAAGCAATAATACCCTATTTTGCAATGTTTAAAATTACCTATATTTTATATAGTATAACTTATATATATATAGTATAACTTATTGAAAATATGGCTATTCGTGTTGGTTTAAAGCGGTGCAAATAGGATTTTATGTCAAATAAGGGGTTACCAGCACTCGTAGCATTTCTGCCCCCGCGAGGGGGTTGCGATACGAGAGATTGTAGGACTGAGCACGCGCTTGGGACGCGCACACGCATTGTTAGGCTTTGTTAGGAATATTGGTTATATGTCACACGCGAGCCCACGAACAACGTCTCAGCTGACAGGCTGAAGGCGGTCCGGTGACCGAAATCAGTCCAACCACATCATTATCATCAGGCTATTTCAAGAGGTCCTGAATGTCCTGATAAGCTCTATAACATATTCAGCAATTATTTTAGATACAAGTAATTTAATTAATAAAGACTTTGCTGTTGTGTGATAAAATAGAAAATCAACAAAAATGTCGCTGAGTCAGTAGGGACCTGGATCTGTGACTACAGAGACAAGGGTTTTAATAATTTAATAAATGTTGCTAATTTAATCGATTTACGAGCAGAAACATCGTTACAGCACTGTTATGGTCTCCGCCACTGAGCAGTAATTTATGTGTTCGCAACGTCAACCTCGACGAAATTCACGTGAAAAATCCCTTCAGTGACTGTTTTTAAAGTGATATATGGGTCTAAAGGGTTCTGGTACGTGGGGGAAGGTGGAGGGGTATTTTCAGATATTGCTGCTATAAATTATTTAACCACATGAAGCAGGAGGTGTGGGCTGGAGCCTCCAGCCTGGAGAAATTACGCACCCAAAGTAAAAAAAAAACCGGTCAAGTGCGGGTCGGAATCGCACATGAAGGGTACCGTACTATCGTGTAACAAAACTTAAGCAACAATAAAAAATAAAAACAGATCATACCCTCACGAGGAATTGAACTCAAGACCTACGGATTTAGAGTCTACTTCATACCCGCTGAGCTACTTCAACGATGTAGGTTGACGCAAAATATGCCATCATATTGAAATGCGTGGGTGGGTGTATCAAAACAAGTCTCTTGTATGGGTACCCGCTGACGGACGGACGGACGGACAGACGGACAGCGGAGCCTTAGTAATAAGGTCCCGTTTGGCACCCTTCGGGTACGGTACCCTGAAAATATGCTGAGATATGAGAAGGAAGATTTTACTTGAACACACCAAATATAGGTACCTATAAAACTGGCAGATTTCTAGTGGTGTAGTGTAGTAGATAGATAGTAATATAAATACTAATTAATATGATAGTAATAATAAATAGATATAGTACCATTGTTAGATGTCTAATTGGCGTCATTCAACATCGGACCATCGTAGCTTTGAAGTTTACCTTTGAACTTATTATTTTCAAATAATTATTAGCCTTACGAATAGGACTCGCGTACCAAGGGTTCCGAATAACACGTGTAATTAGGTTTCCAGATAAAAACTAAAGTATGATGTCGTCCATGAAAAACTTTAATATTTTTGTAGAAAGACAGAAATTTGCAGTTTTCAGATTTTTCCCTTTACTTGTGCTATAAGACCTTGCTTTGTGCCAAATTTCATGATTTTAGTACCCTAAAGGTTTTGGGTCCATTGCGATTACTATGAAAATCCAACAATAATTATCATAAACGGTCGTGCCGTTCGATTGCGTTGACCTAGAAGGTTTATTTTTTCACAGCTATATGCGACCACATACATTAATAATTGATACAAATTTCAGCTAGATACGTCAACGCGTTCTTGGTGTAAAAGGTCTTGATACACAGACGGACGGACGGATAGACAGACGGACAACAAAGTGATCCTATACGGGTTTCCTTTTTTTCCTTTTATGGATCGGAACCCAAAAATATTCGTTTCTCTTGATTTTCTATCTCTTCCAGTCCTCAATCGCCTTGCCCTAACATACGCGCGACAACCCTAAATTCATTGGAGGTTTTGTATAGAATTAACAACCCTAAATATATTAGGGTAAGGGCGGGTGTGGATCGACATTATCCTCTTAGTGAGGTGAGTAAACAAAAAGCGTTAGTTTTTATACCCGCGTGCGTCAAGATAACCTTCACCGTTTCTATACGTATTAGCTTCTAATAAGTTAGAAATAAGAGATGAAAGAAGAAAGAATAAAGAAAGAAATGGCGTTTATTACACAACAGACCATAGGTAGTGAGTGCCGCGATGTGTTCTTTCTTTCCCTCTGCTGTGCAAAAGGCCCTAACTGAGCATTGTGCTGAGGGCGGGGTCCCTCAGCGCTGGTTTTCAGTTAGTGCCAGTAGTGATCGCACGTGCCATCTGCCAGATGATCAGGGTGAACGTTGGTATATGAGGTCTCCTGAAAATAACGTGGGGTAGCAAGAAAGTGACATCAAAAACGTATATCCCATACAGGGGTTCAAACTTGGAACCTTTGCTTGTAAAACAAACCTGAAACAAACCCCATTTAAGCAATACACTATATAAATCGGCAAGAACCTCCTCCTATATTGAGTACGCTATAAATCGTACCGTTCTTTGCTTATTTTGTTTTGGGATGGTGCGCGTGAGAAATTGCTGGTAACGTGCGATCTACGAGATTACGGGCCACATAAAGTATGTTGGGGCAAATAGGCTACGAGAATATCGATAAATTCACAACACACAAAAATAGAATAGAAAACTTTTTTTTGGAGAATTTTAGTTCGATTATGACGATGACCGAGTGATGGTCCTGATGGCCAAAAGATGGAAAGGGTAGCTATGGGTTGACTAGCAGTCAGATGGTTCGATGATATTACCAATATCGCGGGGAAGACGGATCCGATTAGCACAGGACCGGATAAGATGGTATATAATTAACCAAAAACTTAAAAAAAACGACTTCGAGACCTATTACTCAATAAGGCTACAAAATCTGTATTTATTACACAATATAAGCAACAATACGTGATTTTATTTACCGTTAATACGTTAAGACATTATACTTTTCAGATATTTTGATGTAGTGACCATACTGGACCGATTCCTGATTTTCAAAAATGGGACCAAGCTTATGAGTTTTGACCAAGCTTTTCAAACAAAAAAATATATTCTGAAATCGGTTCATAAATAGTACCAGTTTCGATGTAACAAACATTAAAAATAATAATGATAAAAAAATACAACCGAATGGAGAACCCCCTCCTTTTTTGAAGTCGGTTAAAAACGGAGGAGGCTTAGGCCATCTGTGGGCGGAAACAAACTGCTGACGAAGACTATGATTAGAGACACAGATGTTAGAGGGAAAGGACAAAGAAAGCATCCAAAAAAATTTGGACTAAAGAATTACTCAGATAAAACCTATCTAAGTATGCACCGAAAGTATTACATGACTTTTTAGGGGCAGTCGTGTACAAAGTCGTCTTTGAACTGAATGTAGGTACGTAAAGTTAATAATAATAATGTGTGTATGAGTAGTTGTATAACGATGTATGTAGGTAGGTATATCCAAAATATAAAATATATGCTGACAAAAGCTCGTTGGGAATCTGTACACTGTTTGCAACGTTTTTCTTGTCTGTCTAGCAGAGAGAGGACTCGCCATGTTTCTGTGTCTCATAAACAAAAGAAACTGCTAATTATAAAACAACAATGGTGGTGGTCATTATCAGTATTTGCCACAGAAACAAGTCGAGCAAACAAACATACAAAGGCGCGACAGTACCATCCATCGCCATCGCCATGTTTCTGTGTCTCATAAACAAAAGAAACTGCTAATTATAAAACAACAATGGTGGTGGTCATTATCAGTATTTGCCACAGAAACAAGTCGAGCAAACAAACATACGAAGGCGCGACAGTACCATCCATCGCCATCGCCATGTTTCTGTGTCTCAAAAACAAAAGAAACTGCTAATTATAAAACAACAATGGTGGTGGTCATTATCAGTATTTGCCACAGAAACAAGTCGAGCAAACAAACATACAAAGGCGCGACAGTACCATCCATCGCCATCGCCATGTTTCTGTGTCTCATAAACAAAAGAAACTGCTAATTATAAAACAACAATGGTGGTGGTCATTATCAGTATTTGCCACAGAAACAAGTCGAGCAAACAAACATACAAAGGCGCGACAGTACCATCCATCGCCATCGCCATGTTTCTGTGTCTCATAAACAAAAGAAACTGCTAATTATAAAACAACAATGGTGGTGGTCATTATCAGTATTTGCCACAGAAACAAGTTGAGCAAACAAACATACAAAGGCTCTATAGTACCATCCTTTACTGGAAGCCATTCAGCTCAGAATTTGCCACAGATATAAAAGCTCAACCACGCTGAAATAAAGAATAACAGAAACATATTTTCATTTATTTTACGTTTTAATTTAAACTCACGTTCTGCGGCCTGAGTTTAAAGTTTTTGTTTAACGGGGGGCCGATTCTACTAGTTAAAAATTATATGAGGTTGGTCAAGGATCCCAAGAGAAGCGCGGTATCGTCTCATTCGCTTCGCTACAAAGATAATATAGAGTCGTATCTTATCTTATCGTCCAACGCCGCAGGAGATGATGTGTGTGAGGTGATCGAAACATCTCCGTTAGATTGACCGTCTACGTCAGTATGCTACTGATAAATAATAATTACATAATGAACCCCCTACCACGAAACTCTTTTTAGACATTGAATATTAACAAACAAATAAGCATGAAGTTTTAAATATCAATAAATCAATAAAATCAATTTCAGTATACTTGGGCAGCTGTAAAGATTCCAAATAATTGGAGTTTTTCTAAAAAAAATTGGTTCCCTGTAAAGTCGGTGTACGGGCGAAAGTTTTACGTGACAACGACTTTGAGTGGTAAAATAATTTTAATGTGAATATTCATTCGTATAGTAGGAAGAAGGATGAAATAATAGTAACAATTTAAAACATTTATTTATACAAAGAATTATATTTAAAACATTAATTTATACAAAGAATCTCGCACTGAATTTCATATTAACAAAATTTTATTTCTCTCTCTCTCGCTCTTAGGCGGGCTAACCATGCCCGAGTGGAAGGGACGCGTGCCTCTCACTCGCTCTCATTGTGAGCGCATAACGTGAGCGGAGCGTAACGCAGTTTCTTGAAGTGTCACCCGGCAAACCAATTTATAAGACGTTGTCACGTCAAAACATAATGTATTAATTATCGAGTCGTATCATGAGAAGGTTAACAGAATGTTGCAACTAGCCCCTAGTGGAGATAAAGACCAAAGTATTGTGGTTAATGAAAATTTCGGTATTTGTTGAAATTAAACATCGTTTTTGACAACCGCAGCGCGTTCCAGAACTTTCTGCGTCGAAAGTTTAAAGTATTGGAAAATACTTATTTGCATGAGTTGGCTTTGTTCTAGCAGCATTTGAATATTTTATTCGTAGGTATACCAAATAATGTGGCAATAGAGGTCATGGAACCGCGAAGAAAATGTATGCCATTTGACGTTTGCCGCCACTGCCGCCGGCGGAGCTGACTCAATGTTGCCACTTTATTTGGCAGATAGTATCACTGTCACAGAAATCAATACTTTCTGGTCCCCTGGTACACTAACCAGTGATAAAGTAGTAAAATGAGTTATGGTTTCGGCACACCCGGGTCGGTAGCAGGGGGCGAGTGTAAAATACAATGTGACCATTTTAGGGGGGAGAGGATGTTTCAAAATACCACGCTAGTACAAAATAGGTATCAGTCTTGGCTCATACTACAGTGGTCACGCAGGGGGGGTTTCCTAACCCAGAGTAATTTAATGATTGAACAAGGATTTCTCAGTGAAGGATTTCGTATGTCGATTCAGGAATCGGTTAAATGGTTCATTAAATGTCTCTGGTGGTAAGCATGCTACACCAAGGGGGCGGGGCGGCTCAGAACAAGGCACGACAACACAAGAAACCTATTTGTAAATCAGACAAACAGTATTCCAACGATCTTTTGGTACTTGAGTGACGTTTACAGGGGGCGCTTGTTCTACGCAACTTAACACAACGAACCTGTAGTCAAGCGTTAGTTCCACCTGTCGCCGCCATGCCAAAATATCGTTGGAAAGCCGTAAGACATCATAACAACGTGTAAAGTCCCTAACGTGGTTATATCTACATGAATACACGCATTCCATACATTCCGAGGGTCTCTGAAGGCTCTTGTTCCTTGGGTCTGTTTTCACATTTCCTCGCCACATGACGTCGTATGTAAAGTTTGCCCCAAAAAGGATATTGTATGTCAAAACGACGTCTGAAATTATGTAAATCGCGAGGATTTACGGACCACTGTGCTCGGATATTGGAAGGGCCTACGCCCTTCAATTTACTTTTCTTGTATGGGCATCTCGTGGTGAAATGTAAACATAGTAAAAGTAAAAGTAAATGTAGCCCAATAATGTAGTCCATAGTAGGTAATATTATGTTTACACTTTGGGTACTCGTTTTTGGGTAAAGTTCTGTCACGTTCTGTGTCCCTCGGTGGGTAAGAGAGGGACGACCCCTCGTAGACATTGGCGGTTATTGTGGAATTCGCATTCTATCTGTCGGACCTCAGTAACCCCTTTTCGTTTCAGTTTCGTTTCACTTGTAGCTAGCATTCCACCTTCTCTTCATTTGTCGTCTGGTCGACTGGGTAATCCTGCTACTATTAAAAGCTACCATAAAACCTTGCACCGAGTATATAATCGTGCTATAAAACAGAATCAGGAGGTGTGAAGGTCTTTTAAACGTTCAGGGTCCGTCCCCAAAACCGTTTAGGGACCCCTAATTTGTCTCCACGACTTTCATTAATAGTTTCGCCTGCGAATGCGAATGCGAATCGTAAATGGTTTTGCGTCGACAGATAAAGGTGAATAGGTACTCTCAGTTTTAATTAAGGTCCGAATTAATCTTTTAGCAAAATGTTGTCTAAAATAACATGTTAAATATGGATTTATGCCAGTGGGTGTGAATGGATCGGATTAATGGTCAGCCGGGGACACCCAAAAAGGTCCTAAAATACCGAAATGGTGATTTATATTTTACTAGAGAGAAGAGCAAATAAATAACCGGGAGGCTCATGAATGTTGAGGAAGCGAAACATACATCTTCATGTACACTGAAGAAGCAAAAGGCATACGCCAAGATCGTAGAAAATGGAGTTCTTTAGTCTCTGCCTACCCCTCTTCCGGAGTAAAGCACGGCAGGCATAGCGGCAGGAAACGTGTTAATCAACAAGCTATGTCCACGGGGGCGATCGGGCTAAAAATTACAACCGAACCGTCATTGAAACATAACCGAAACAGTGCACCGAAACACAACTTTATGCAATTTTCATATACAGTGCCACCAACTTAGCTGTTCAGTTGACAACTATATAGGTACTCTGACACTGAGAGAATGCGATTCTGACACATGTCTATGTCCCTATCTGTCCCGCGCTACTTTTCACTCTATCTCACTCCCACAAAGGGGATTGCATCCTAAACTGACATGTGTCAGTGACTATACTATTATATATGTATAGTAGCCAAGACCTTCAGCGGAAGATTCTACCAGCGCCCTATCGATCTAATAATAGACGTTTTAAAAAGCCGTGATCGGCAATCCACACATCCCCAAAGGGCACTAAACGACACAGCAATGTCAATTAGTGTCGAGCCGCATTCCCGATACAACGCGCCCAGCGGAATGATTGCATGCAAAATTGCAAATTGATGGCGGCGTGAAGGGTGTTAAATAGGGAGTGGTCTAAGCGGAGGATAAACATTATGTAACATAGCGTCACGCCTTTACAATTACAATTTTGCCCACTTTTAGACAATTATTCAAAACTCCATTTTGCGTGACAATATATAGACTAAAATAACGAATTAGACCTGCTTCTTTGGTAATTAGGGGTTTAGTCACAAACATTGTTTTTGGAGCCACACTAGTGATATAGTTGTGGGTACCAGAAACAGCGTCACAAACATGTAAACATCCAAGACATGGGTTTCTCATCCTTACTGCCCAGCCAGGCTTCGAACCTAGGACTGGCCTGGGAAGCACAGCCAACGTCACACGGAAGGCTAGCCCATCGAACGACGACGCAGGGAGATTGGAGGTTTCCTCGAGATGTAATAAATGCTTAAAATTAATCAGACGTTAATTCAAACAAAACGTTAGGGGGGGGGGGGGCTTCAAAATCAGAACTGAGAATTTCATCTTCAACTTATTTTTAGAGGAAATGAAATAAAAAATTATAAAAAGCTTAAAGCCAAGCTAAGCAAGCCTAGCTGAGATAAATAACAAAAACACAAATTCAGATACGATGCGAAATTGTAAAAAAAAACTGGGGCCTATTCTCTAGGTTACACGCACTAAAATTACTTGACAACATTAGTTCAGACAGCTCTTATGCGGTCGCCATAAATTCCATTTTCGAACTCACTTTTGAATTATTTTAATGTACTAATGAACTAATTCAAATGTGAGTTCGAAAATGAAATCTATGGCGACCGCATAAGACCTGTCAGAGCTAATGTTGTCAAGTAATTTTAGTGCGTGTAACCTAGAGAATCGGCCACATTGTGACAGACAGATTTTAAGTCAACTTCAGAAGACTTTTCTATTGAACAAAATTAATCAAATTACATTTTTGCAAAAGCAAAGTATCGATAAACAACCTAGTGAAAAAACGAACAGCAATAATACTCATCATTCCGAGCGATTTGTTTTTTGCTAAAGGCTGTTTTTGCCTTGTACAGCGTCTTAATAACAATAAAATTAAGCGTCACGCCTTTTCCCAAACGGGGTGGCATAGGCACAAATTCCCTTTAGCCAGATATCCAATACCTATAGTCTATTCGTGATAAGAATGCAGTGAGATTTAAATTTAAATCTGTTAACACACACTCACAGGACAGGACACAACCTTCGCGTTTGAAAGTTTGCCTTCAACTGGTCACTGTGAACTTGGCTTGATAATTGGAAACGATTTGATTGGTTACGGGGCGTGGCTAGGCCCCGGACAGTGATGACTTTACTGCATTCTTATCACGAATAGACTATACTCTAATTTGCATGACAGTTGGCTAGTCCATTGCCTTATGTTTGGCACCTGTCATGCTAATAGCAGCTCGTCCGACGTGCACAAAAGACCCAAATCTTTTGTTCTGTATTTTCATAGGTTTTGAACTTTATCTCGAAGTGCTTAAGTTGAAAATCGCAGGCCGTGGACTTTTAACGGACGCTAGTGTAATGAAGGTTTTATAATTTACACAAAACTTGCACCACACCCAACATTTGTCCGAATTCCGCGACGGCCAAGCAATTCCGAAACGCTCATTAATCATACCGTTGACTCCAAGATGGATGCGAACATGTCCGAGAGATGACACAAATACTTTACAATATTACAACCGACCCGCTCATAAATATATATATGTGCGCCTGGATTCGGGACGGTTATTTTTATATTTTTAAATTAACTTCTTACTTTATACAAGAACAAGCAATTTTACCATATATCAATAAAACCGTCATTACGGGGGGTGAATTAGTGAGTATTATTTCTGAAGGTGATTTTTAGGGTTCCGTACCCGAATGGTGACAAACGGGACGCTATTACTTAGCCTCCGCTGTCCGTCTGTCCATTAGCGGGCTCCATCGCACGAACCCTAAAAGCTAGAAAGCTGAAATTATCACAGAATGTGTTGTATTGCAAACGCAGCAACATAATGAACTGCACGAAATGTCTCCATGCAAGATCCGTGTTTTTTGGTACTTTCTAGGGTATCGTATCCGAGGGGTACCAAACGGGACCCTATTACTAAGGCTCCGCTGTCCGTCCGTGCATCCGTCAGCGGGTCCTAGAGCAAGAAACCGTTATAGCTAGAATGTTGAAATTTTCACAGAATGTGTCTAATGCTACAACAACAAACACTGAAATACGAGAGATATTACAAATTAAAGGGGGCCCCCATACAAGAGACGTGTTTTAATTTTCTTTTTGTTTTTGTTTTATTGTTTTGAGTGCTTAAGTTCTGTTGTACGATGGTATACGGTATAACGGTACCCTTCTTGTGCGATTCCGACTCGCACTTGTTTTTTTTCTTAAATGATGATGCGGAACCCTTCGTGTGAGAGTCCGACTCGCACTTGACCAATTTTTGACCCAGCCTTAATTCCGTGAATGTGCCCAATAATAATAGCCGTGCTGTTCAGACGTTTTATCATCTGGAACTACCCGTCGTCGGGAATATTCAGACGAGGGAAATTATGCGTCTAGCTAGTCTGACCGAATTGAGAAGTCGAGTGTCGGGGGAAATCAGGTGATTTTGAATTTAGAATTGTATTGATTTTGTAGGAATTCTACTTGCCTGTGAAGTGAAAGTCGAGTTCAAAATAACGATAGTACAAAATTGCATGTAAGTTTGCGGGCTAAAACCACTGAAAACTGAAGAACTTTTTAGTGTAACTGAATTAATATTTTCGTGAAAATTCGCAGTTCATTAAAAAACAAGCCCAAGATTGTTTTTTTCTGAAAAATTGCGAACCCTTTTTCTAAAGGCGCTATTTTTTGTTCAAAGGACCTCATTACTTATTCATTGTGCCTAAAAGTGTAAAGAAAGTCAAGATGTAAATGAGATTTTATGTTCAAGATTTACCTGAAAGAAATATTAGATACTTTTAAAAACATGACAAATAAACGTAACTTTTGTTGTAGAAATAGTTTTTATTTATAACGAGTACTTTGACAACTGTCAGTTTGAATAAAGGACTAATATCAATGTTTTATTAGGCTGGTAGTCTATTCAACATTATATTCGTGAAAATGTACGCTAAAATTAAATAAGTGCATTGTACTTTATTGATTAAACCACAAACCGCGTTCAAAATTACACTATTCTGTTCGCGGGTCGCCAGCAAAAATGTAATTTGCATATTGGAGAGCATGATGAGAACGTACTCGTTGCTTAATTAAAACTAATGTTGCTCTATGAACTTAACAGATTTGAATATAATATTCCATTGATTTAAATGCAGTGTCAATTTTATGCGTTTGCCGCCACCGACGCGACGCCGCCAGTGGCGGCAAACGTCAAATCGCATACATTTTCGCTCGGGGCAATGACCGCTATTGCTATGTTAAAAGAATCCCACTATACGAATATTTTTCGAAATGAAAAATTGTTCGAATTCACATGAAATTAACCATATTCGAACGAGTCATCATTACATACTGAAAGTTCGATTTATATAAATTAATATTTTTTCGATGCGTAATTATTCGTGACTGGTTATGCGTTCGAAAAATAGAACTGAAACAACGTGAGTCTGAATCTTTGTGGTACTTATTGATGTTATTAAACAAATAGTTATTTATTACACTTATATTTTTTCCACCCATTTTTCAAGATTTTAGTACGATTTTTCCGCTCACCGCCATTTTGTATACCTCGGACCGGACGTGGTGGGTGGGTGAAGAAAGGATTCTGCGATTTTTTTATTATTTCTGTGCCTAGGATAGAACCACAAGTAAAATAAAAGTATGATTCCCATGCCTAAAAGGGATAGTCATTTGTATTGTAACCCTTTACGTTTGCTGGACTTGGCGGAGCAGATATTACTTCATTAAGTTGTAGAAATGTTTAATTGTTTAATTCAAGAACAGATTTCTTGACACGGACGTATTCTCTGACTCGACTCAGATATCGTTTCTCAGTTCGATCCGACAATTCATGTGACGTCACGCACGTAGACTCTTAGCCTGTTCACTAACAAATATTTCATATTTATTGGTTTCTACCAATAAATATGAACTATTTGTTACCAAGAAACCTAATATGTATTCGGGTGGATTTTTGCAACGCGTGGTTCAAGCATAAGCTTATTCTGTTTGACAAATGACGATCGTTTCATTTAGTGAAGTAGCAAGGAATAAAATTTCAGAAGATTTAGTCAAAATGTTGACTATTATAAAAAAAAAACACCTGTTAAAATCATAAGGAAAATAATACAATGACAAATAAACATGCCTCTAACAAACCTATCCAAGGTTATCATGAATGAATATTTAATTTCCGGCATTGGTCTATTTGTTTAATAATGAATATGATTTCACTATGGTACCTATTACAGAATGGTAAATTAAAATAAAATAATAATTAAATATGTTAGTCCAGACCAATTTTGTTTAATACTAGTAGTAGATAGTTGTATTATCATCATCACATCATACATGACATCATGTAGATCACACAACATCAAAATTTAAAACGCCCGATATGAATAACTATGTCCCAGTTAATTAATTTACACAACTAGCAATATATTTGCGGAAGACAAAAAACCTTTTCTATTTCAGGAGACAAGTAAATCCTACTCCATTTTGATTTATCGTCTCGCTCGTCCTCTGGGATTAATTAATAACGCTTAGATACAAGACGGTCTAAGCCTCCTAATAAATGGGACCTGGGACCCCGATTCACCAGGCCAAATGGCAGTGCAATGACAATGACGCGTTCACTAGACAGTCAACTTTAGAAAGGGCGGACTTCCGAACGCGCGGTAGTATACAAAAATATTAATATTATATTGACGTTGACTAACTAAAAAATTTGAATTGAAATAATTTATTTGGCGTCACACCTCGGACACTCCATAGAACGCTCGTAAAATAATCACCTAATACTACTACATAGCCGAATGATATTTGTACACGTGCAAATGTGTGCGTAAACTCGTTCGTTTGTGAATGTGTGCATTCAGCTTCTATACAAAGTGTCTCCCGAAGAGGCTCCCCAACTCCGGGGTGAGGTGCGGTATCTGAATCAGCGCGGGGAAGGGAGTGGCCGTTCTGTACGTAGTACTATTATCTCTTCTGTGGTGGCGTTTAAGATATAATTTTTTGAATTCCATTCCAGTAAAAAGGAAACCTTAAGGATCACCTCGTTGTCTTTCGTTTCGTTGTATGTTAAAACCTCTTTTCTTAGACAGCTGACTGAAAATCAGCAAGGCTTGGTCTTCAGTACTGCTAAGTCAGACGCCATCTATAATGACAGTGGCACACCACGACCGTCATTTCACGATAAGATATAGTGTATGAATGAATGAATGATACTGTGGGTGTTGATGCTACCTACTTTCTGTTTTTCTCTAAGTCACACCTCGGACACTCCATAGAAAGCTCGTAAAATAATCACCTATTACTACTACATAGCCTAATGACATTTGTACACGTGCAAATGTTTGCGTAAACTCGTTCGTTTGTGAATGTGTGCGTTCAGCGCCTAAACAAAGTGTCTCCCGAAGAGGCTCCCCGACTCCGGGGTGAGGTGCGGTATCTGAATCCGCGCGGGGAAGGGAGTGGCCGTTCTGTACGTAGTACTATTATCTCTTCTGTGTCTAAGTGCCGATGTGCCGATCTTTCATTCCTCAGATAGCATTTATATGTCTGTTTATCTGAGACATTTGACATTTCACAAGTAAGTACATAACGTGTCAAATAAAGTCATCTGACTGTTTATCCGTCTCTTGAGAGACTGAGTCTAATTGTAATAAATGTTTCTTCCAGTGATAAGTCGATGGATTCTTTTTCTTCATCTAGATTCTAGAAAGACGAGGATATAGGTACTATAATACAGAAATATTTAAATTAATCAATCACTGTGTATACTAATTGTTATGCAGGTGATTTCCAACCTTTATGAATTAGTCTGAGGAAAAGAAAAGAACCGGAAAGGGAAAGATGGCATTTGTTTCGACATTGTGTAAGCAGAATTCAGGCATATTGGTCTGAATAACTAGTTCTAACTAGTAACTATGTAGCCATGTTTATTGAAATAGCATTACCTAGTGTACAATACAGCGACATATATTTCCTTCTACAAATCCTAGTGTGAGGTCAAAGCGGACTTGTGCACCTTCCTTCAGGAACATTCATATTCATATTCTTTATTGCACAGAAACTTAAAAAATACCTTTACAAGAAATATTATACGCAAAGGCGAGCTTATCTCTAAACCTTACAGCTTTTAGTGTGGACTTATGTCAAATTCGACCCGATCTGAAGAATTGAAACGGGACGTAAGTGAAGTAAATGTTAATATAACCCATTAATGTCCCCACCGAGGGGCACGGGCCTTTGATTTTTGATCACGTGATTTTCATAAAAACTCAATCACCATCAGGTCAGAATCTGATGATGGGATCCTGGAGAAATCGAGGGAACTCTTCAAATATTATAGGCAGACCTGTAGTGATTTTTGTGTTTTTCATAATAACTCGTGCATTTACGTAAGCATAATATTGTGATGCGGAACTGATGATGAAGACCACACATGGCCACAAGAAATGCTCAAATACTAGGTACAAATACAATCTTCTATGCGTGGCTGACGGGCAACGCATATCCTGAACCGGTGGACCTAGGGCCATGAAACTTTGTACAGGGGTTCCTTATATAGCGTAGGGTAGCATTGAGAGGGGATTTGACGAAATTAATTCCCCTAAATGTCGTTCGAATCCCGGCTGGGAAAAAAAAACCCAGGTCTTGGATGTTTACAGTTTGTGATGTCACTGATTCTGGTTCCCACGACACAGGGTGTCCTAGTGTGGGGCCAGAAGCAATGTATGTTCCTGTATGTAAATGTTTATGTTGAATATTTTGACTTTTGCATCACGTTTCCAGCGCTTCTTAAAAACAAACAACCTTACCAAATATTTAATTATTGCAAAAATCTCAACCATCCCAAATTGCTCAAAGGTTGATCGATATCCATTCCTCTTGATGGAAAAAAAAACAAAGTTCGAAACGAACTCGCGGACCAATGGTTCCGTAGAATTTGTATTTTGTCCTTTTCATCATTCACTTTTTTATTACTACCATTGACTAATTATACTTTAAGTTTGTCCCATAATATATTGTTCCTTGCTTAATTAAATGCCTCGGGAAGAACCGTAGATTTTTTATCACGTCTATTCGAAGACGTGTTTATTCCCCGTAAACAGGGAGCAAAATAGCTCTTAGTCAATACCCATTTACTTACCCCTGCGCATTCTTGAGGAAAAGGGTCTAAGAGGGATGACCGGACAAAGAAGTGGACCTATGATGGTTCCTTTTGATCTCTACGTCGAAACGACGAAAAGGAAAACAAAATTAAATAAAAACAAAACAGGCCAAGTGCGACTCGGACTCGCGCACGAAGGGTTCCATACCATTGTCTATAAAACGGCAAAAAAATCATGTCTGTTGTATGGGAGCCCCCTTAAATATTTGTTTTTTAGTACCTATTTGTTGTTATAGCGGCAACAGTAATACATCATCTGTGAAAATTTCAACTGTCTAGCTACCACGGTTCATGAGATACAGCGTGACAGACGAACAGACAGCGGAGTCTTAGTAATAGGGTCCCGTTTTACCCTGTAGGTACGGAACCCTAAAAAATACCTAAACTTGGCAAAACAAAAAAACAAAGAAAATACCCTTTAGTCTATAGTCGTTAAAGGGAAAAATCGAAGCTCATTATACAGGCACTGTTAAAAGCTGGGTAAAAGGCAATTTCATGTCTCATCAGACCCTGTAAAAAGGACATTGAAGGGAGGAATGTCGCTGTTTATATTACCACAAATAATTGGAGGTGTTAGCTTTAATGCCTACACGTTAACTGCCAGCAGTTCTGTACGAAACAGGGTGTAACAAAAAATTGTAGTCATTATAATTGAACAAAACGTAAAACTTAAATAACCGGCCAAGTGCGAGTCGGACTCGCGCACGAAGGGTTCCGTGCCATTATCTATAAAAAACCGCAAAAAAAAATGTATGGGAGCCCCCCCTAAATATTAATTTAATTTTAATTTAATTATTTATTTTTTAAGTAAATAATATACTCAATATATTGTGAACATTTTAAGCGTCTACCTGCTACCATTATCAATATCGAGCAAAAATGAGCAAAAAAATCACGTTTGTTGTATGGGAGCCCCCCTTAATATTAAATTTCTTTGGATTTTTAGTATTTGTTGTTATAGCGGCAACAGAAATACATCATCTGTGAAAATTTCAACTGTCTAGCTACCACGGTTCATGAGATACAGCCTGGTGAAAGACGGACGGACGGACGGACAGACGGACAGCGAAGTCTCAGTAATAGGGTCCCGTTTGGCACCCTTCGGGTACGGAACCCTAAAAAAACGACTTTCACAAACCCTATTTTATTAGAAACCAATGCCAAGTGCTTTTTGACTATAACCCCTGTTTCCCCCCACCCCCTGGGAATTAATTTCTCTCAGTGGTATCCTACGCTACATAAGGAACCCCTGTATAAAGTTTCATGGCTCTAGGTCCACCGGTTTAGACTATGCGTTGCCTGCCCGTCAGCCACGCATAGTAGATTGTATTTGTACCCAGTATTGAGCAAATCTGGTGGCCATGTGTGGTCTTCATCAGCAGTTCCGCATCACAATATTATGCTTACCGTAAGTAAATGCGCGAGTAATTACTTAAAAACACAAAAATCACTACAGGTCTACCTATAATATTTAAAGAGTTGCCTTGATTTCTCCAGGATCCCATCATCAGATCCTGACCTGGTGGTCCATGGTACCAATGGGAAGGTAAACTCTTTCAAACAAAAAAATAATTTTCCAAATCGGTCCATCCGTCTAGGCGCAATCGGGGCACATACATAAAAAATAACCGCCCAATTGCGATTAGAACTCGCGCACGAAGGGGTCCGTACTAATATCGTGATGTTTACAGAGGAGTGGCGCCACTTCTACGCAACTTAATGCAACGAACCTGTCATCAACACCGACCTTTCACTCCTCATTGGTCAATTAGCGTAAGTTCCATCTGTGACCGCGTGCCGAAATATCGTTCGAAAGTGTACTACGCGTCAAATAATCTCAAGATTATTAAATCATTCTAAACGATGTCAACACACACGTCATCAGAACACAGAAAACGCAAGCGATCCAAAATAATTCCGACATACGCTCGCCTAAGCCCCAGAAGGTATAAATAAAACAATAGTTTCCTAAGTCCGGATAAGCCTCATAGCAGTAAGCCGGCTTAAGACAACAATATCTCGAGCCGAATGGCCGAAAGGTCACTTTAGGTGTTAGAGACAAGCTATCGGAGTACACAGTAGGAGCCCGCTTGACTATTTTCCAAATAGTATCGTAAATTATATAATTTATTAGACACTTTAACCAAATACGGTAATAACTTTTAGAATTTATCATTAATTATATCTTCTCTAAGCCGGGATTTCCATATGTATTATACGGTCGCCTGCACCTAAAAGTATACAAGCAAAAGAAGTTTGTTATACGTATTGTATTACTAAGCCTCCGCTGTCCATCTGTCTGTCCGTCTGTCCGTCAGCGGGCTCCATCGCACGATCCGTAATAGCTAGAAAAATGAAATTTTCACAGAATATGTGTATATCTGTTGCCGTTACAGAAAAAAATACTGAAATATGTGAACAAAAAAGGGCGTTTAGAATTAAATAATATTAAGTCAATTTCAATATAATAGCGCCTGTCATTATTTGAAAAATAAGGGGAGTCTGTACAGTCAACACTTGATAATTAACCCCTTCACTCTCAGAATCACACCGCTCGAACGACCGAACAAAGGCGAACTATTGTAAAGTGTCAAAATTATGTCATTGTCGCTTTCTTTCAATTCTAATATGACTACATGGAGTATGATATGAAAGTAGCAGCACCAATAACTTTGTAAACACCAATATTTTGCCTTCTAAAACCCAACCTATTGACTTTTCACTAAAATAATAAAGCCATATCACTCCTACAATTGAGACAAGTTCAACGACACCTCATTTATTAAAATCCATCAAGCTGTTTAGGCTGTAGTGCGTGCTAACTAAACGGTGATAGGAAATGTAGCCCACTAATGTTCCCACCGAGGGGCACTGTGGCACTGCTAAACGGTGATTTTTATTTTATTTTATTTCATTCAGGTAACAAACAGTCACTTACAAAACATGGATTGATTGGATTATTTACTTAAAGACCTGGAGCACCATTAATCAATACAATTAAAGTGTTGTGAAAATATTCGAGCATGTTTGTATTTAAATTACCTACTTACTTAAAAATAATTTCTTTTATTTGTCCTTTATAGCTAGGAAGTGAGTTTGCGAAGATATCTACAAGTTTCGAAAGACCGTCGAAAGAATGTGTGCTACATAGGGAAGAATAAAATGTTTGCTTTGAACGTGAGGAGAAGCGGTTAACAAATAGGTTTACCTTCTCAAGTAAACATGCCGAGTCTATGTGGTCATTTGATAATTTGTAAAGAAATGAGGCATCCAAAAAAGTGCGTCGCTGCTTTCTAGGGAGGCAATATTGAATTTGTCACACAGCCTTTTATTATCATTATAGTTGATTGGCACCAAGTACCTGTAGTCTAACGATTAAAAAAAATATATCTGAATATTTACAAGACGAGCAACGTGTACCGCATAGTGGGGATTCCACACTACACAACCAAATTCTGAAATACTACGCACATATGCATAGTATAGCGTTATAATCGTTTTCGCTCGCTTGAAGGGTTTTGAAAGACGCAGAATCAAACCAAGCTTTTGGTAGGCTCGAGCGATAATATGGTCGATATGTATATTGAAATGAAGTTTAGAATCCAGCAGCACCCCCAGGTCCCTAATCTGCGTTAGCCTTTTTATTTGAATACCATTGAGGCTGTAATCAGCCAATATTGGATTAAGTTTCCTGGTAAATGTTATTGTATAAAATTTATCTACATTAAGCAATATCTGATTACGGGCACAATAAGTTATGGAATTGTTTAGATCAGATTGAAGTAAGGTGCAGTCTTCTGGGGTTGAAACTACTTTAAAAATCTTAGTATGGTCCGCATAGACCAAATGACATGAGTCTGAGAAAATATTCATAATATCATTAATGTATAGGGTAAACAAAAATGGGCCCAAATGGGAACCCTGGGGCACGCCCACAGTGATACATACTTAAAAACATTACCCTCCTTCTAGTGTAGTTGGATAAAAAGTGACAGCAAATTCTCAGTTCGATTTCAGATGAGAACCAGATACTATACATCAGAGTCACTGACATTTCAATTTATTTAAATTCATTCAGAGTATTTCACACTTTTGATGCGTAATTTTTGCTGCTACCTCCTACCCTGAACCTTCGTCAAAGACTCGGCTCACTTGAGCCGAAACGAAAAACCTCTCATATCCGTACTATCACAAAGAGAGTTATGTTTTGAGCAGAACCAGCGCGGCAGTGAAAAAGTCAGACAATGTGAACGTGAGGAGAATAAGGTTGATTTTCGGAAACAACCGTGTTTCCTTTGTCTGGACCCAACGTCCCTTGTAAAGTAGCCCCATAATTTTGAAAATCAATTAAATAAACTTATAAGTTACAGTTAGTTTCGCTATACTCGTAAGTTCCTGAGAAAACTTCATAGTTAGGCGGTAAGGTGATAAAGTCTCATTTTATTTCTGAGACAGTTTCGGAATTCGGATGAAATGAGCTGGTATTTCGGAATATGTGGATATTTTGTAGCTAAAGTGGAAATTGAGACTCTGAAAAAGTGTTGAAAAGTCTTGGTGATTACTTAAAATAATAGCGTAATAGTAATTTATGAAAAAAGGGAGCAAAGTTGGTCATAACATACTAGGTTGGTTTACCAGCCCGAGCTGCAGCGCAGCGCAGGTGAGAGCAGTGGTGTGTTGAGGCAGGAATGAAAGAAAATAAGGATCGGAAACCTAAAAAGAACTGAGTATGCGACGTTTTTCAACATACTTGTGAGGAAAAATCTATGCGGTAGTCGACATTTTCACAATAAAAACAATGAATGAAAAGTTTTATTTGTTGAAAACTGGATGAAAATGGCGCGCACTTTATTTTTGTTTTCGCTCATTGACTCGACTGCCATAGTTAATGCAAAAGTCAAACAAACAGCCAAATGTTAAATTTCATCATAATAAACGAAATACATCTGTTTTCCTAGTTTGCTTGTAATTTGATGAAAATAAATGTTTAGTCATCTTATTTTGACAATAACATGTATGAATAAATAATTGAAGGCAATTAAAGTAAAATTTTTGCAACATAAAAACTCTTTGCTCTCATTACTTGTCCAAAAACTAAATATCCATTACCGCACTTGTGCGGTAATAGTGGTAATATTATTACCGCACGCGTGTATAATAGGCAGCATGATGATTCTTAAACCAACGTCTTAGGGGTCACTTTACGAGCAGGTGTCTTGAAAAAAACGTAACTTACTCATGTAATGTCTTATGCCTGGTGTAACAACAATAGTTATATAGATCAACAATAGATCATGGCACTATGCCTGTCATGCGATGCGCCTAACTTACCGGTCGAGTAAGTAACTATCATAGAAGCCTTGCAGACGAATTCAAAGAAGATCTACATTTACGAAACATTTGAAAATCGAAACATGAACCACAATCCTGAATTGTAAACTCAAACAAATTCGAGCCCACTTTCTGAATGGATTTTCACTTTTTTCTAAATGAATATTTTTTCTCAGCCACTAGGGCCATGGGTTTAGGGGACAGATAGGCTCGCAAGGTGTCTTTTACACCCAAAGGGAGTTTTTGAACGGCTGTTGGGTGTGCTGCTGTGGACACACAATCGTACGACGACGACGCCTGAAGCCGTTTGGCGTATTTGTGAAGTCTATACTTACGGGGAATAGTAAGGTTTTATTTTCGAACTACGTGACCGAAGACTGGGTTTTGGTTGTGTGCGTGTCGTGGTTCCCGAAATAGTAGATCTGTCGATTTTATTGTATCACTTAGGCTGGATTGAAAATAACTATCCCGGGCACAGACTTCGATGATCCCGGGGATAATTTGTATGACAATGACAGTTCAAAATGTGGTCATTCTATGAAAATGTAGAAGATACTCTCGAGTAAAAAGTTACTCTGCGTTGATGAAATTCGCTCTAAATATGGTTAACCTTATTTAATTTAAAATCACTGAGAAATTATAATGATCAAATTATTACATTGTGACTATTTTGTGACCTAAATAGTATCTGTCATCTAGTATGTACGTTAAAGTTAATGTAGCCCATTAATGTCCCCACCGAGGGGCACAGGCGTTTACCCGTATGTACGTATGACCAAAAAAATACAAATTGGTCAGCAATTGGGGCTATGTTTGACATTTCTCCCAATGGTGTCAGTAGGATGTGTGGAGGCCGGTCTAGTGGTGACTTGTTTATTTTGTTAATAGTTTAATGCCCGGTTTCCTGGGCGCTGATTAAAGTTAACAGGTTGGTTAAATCAGCTTCAGCCAATCACGAACCGCTATTATTCAAAATGACGGAACTTGATTGGCCGACACTGATTTAACCAACCTGTTAACTTTAATCAGCGCCCAGGAAACTGGGTGTTATTAATGTAAGAAATCTAATCTGGGGATTCAGAAGTATTCAGAATAGACCCCTGACGGATTTTATCTGTCCATGTGCACCTAACCTAAGATAAGCTCTGCCTACTACCGACCCAACAAAAGATTCATTATGTAATGAAATAAGATTGCCAGATAGCTTAAACGAAATGTTTTAGGGTTCCGTACCTTAAAAGGAAAAAGGAACCCTAATAAGATCACTTCATTGTCTGTCCGTCAAGATATTTTTTCTCGAGAAAGCTTGGAGATATTAGTTAAAAATTATATAAAATAGATTATATTAGATTTTTCCTTTAGTTATAGCGCAAGTAAAGTAAAAAATCCGAAAAATAGTAGATTGTACTGTACAACAAGGGCATAAAACGCACCATTATGTCGAGGGTAAAATGGGTTTTATGTACGAGTTATACACTCTGCTTTTCACTTCGTTTGTGAGGAAATTAAACAGAAATATAGCAAAAAAAAAGTAAATATTATGAAATAATTGCAAATTGAAATTACCGAGAAAAAATAAGGACTTCCCGCCATTAAACTTTTTTTTTTGGACGTGCCTCCGCAGCCGGCTCTGGGCGCCGGCAGTGGCACTTAGCATAGGTGTATATGGCTGTTTACCTGACGACCTTTGTCAGAGTCTGAGATTTAGACGAAGATTTTACTTTATAAATTAAATTAAATTAAATATCGTTTATTTCAGGCTTCTGAGGCCCATACATTAAATTAAATTACATCAATTATGCTCTAGAACATAAAATTTGATTTTATGCTGGCTATACCCGACATAAAGACGAACTTTACGAGCATGAGAAGTGAAAATGAAATTGGTAGCTCCTTCACAAAAATAGATTAGTTATTCGGAACCCTCGGTGCGTGAATCCGACTCTTTGCCGGTTTTACTTTGAGACCACGTACTTGTATAAAATGGTATTTCTGTTCAGCAGTCGCTTGGCTAATATGTTGTTTAATCGGGAAATCTGATAATGACATCCTCAAAGAGAACGTCGGCATTAACGTTGAGTCCGGACTGATAAGGGAGAAAAAGAAAAAGATGGTTAAAAAAGTCTGCTCTGTAAGTCTTATTTTGATGATAATCCGCTTGCGATTTTACGCTTTGTCAGGGATTTCATATAAAAGGAGATTTGTGCGTCCGTAGACTACTGGTGATACCGTTCGCTTCTCACGCATGGGATGCACGTCGAATCCCGGCTTTGAACTTATATCCATCCATTTTTCCATCCATCCATTCAGGTCCATTTTTCCAGCATTGGAATGCCGTGCACCTCACTGGGAATAGAAAGTCATCAAATGTGCCGATTCCACCATTTTTGTATCATAATTGCTATTGCATCATTTTAATTTTTAATTTCAATTTTAATTTTAGTCATTGTATTTGTAATTCTAATTCTAATCCTAATTCTATGGGTACACATAAGACCGGAAATAAACGTTTTATTTATTTATGTATATCAACAATGTCGGGTTTAAAAATCTCGGCACGAAAACATATTTACAACTTGGCCATCTATAGGTCGTAGTTCCAATTTTTTTTCTCACCCTATAGTAGTTTCATAGACAAAGATGGCCTAAAATTGCCTGTACCGAATTATTAAGAGAAAACAATTTTCGGACAACGAAATTTCGTACACAGGGAAATGTTCGTTTGAGTAAATAATTTTACATAACAAAATCGAGTTATCGTTCGTATTTTAGTTGTGAATCGATTTAACTGTTTTTCCTCATTGCCAAGCAAAATAATAGATTATTCGGAACACAAACATAAACCGTTTACAATAACAAAAAGGCTTTTAGTCGAATCATGAAACAAAACAAACCGAAAGTAAACACTACGGCCGTTCAATTAAAGTCCAGTTTCCAACAAGTTCAATAACAGATAACGAAAAGGGTGAAACTAAACTAATTAATAGTGCCCTGTTTTGTCTCTAGCTTTTTATAATTCGTCTAAGTGCGAGTCGGATTTGCTAACGAAGGGTTCCGTACCATCGCAACGAATAACACTTTTAGGTACATAAACAAAACGCAAAAAATTATATCTTTTTTATTTAGCTTTTGGGGAACCAATTTGTATTTTTTTTAATGCTGGTTCATTTATACTAGTGGCTCTGTGAGCTGTAGACCTCGCGAGTATGTCGGTGGGAAAGCTGAACTGCTAACACACATAAAAAAAATAACCCAAATAATTTTCTTTCAATAACACATACAAACTTATGAATGTAACTGGTTACGTACATGCAGTATGAAAGTAGCCGCACCAATAACTTTGTAAACTACATTTCGCGATCTTTAATACAACCTATTGACTTTTTACTAAAATTATATAGTTTGTTTCACTCTCATGGTCTTTACGAATCCAACGACACCTCATTTGTTAATATCCATCGAGCCGTTTGGGTTGTATCGATTTTTTTACATTTTAAAACCCCATATCTCCGCCACTTTGAAAAAAATCTAAAAACTGGCTCGAGTGAAAAATTCTATTTATTTTTCCAACCTGCTCACAAAATTTCACGATAATCGGTTCATAAATGCGGCCTGTAGAGGAGAACAACCGGACATACGAAAGCATTTTTGCCCAAACCTGAAACGGAGACGCTTCGCTCGCTTCGCTCGCTCGGTCAATTAATAGCTAGCCAAGGTCCCGTTTTGGACCCTCGGGTTCCCTTCTCTGCTACCATAAACCTATTTTACCACCTACCTATCGTAACATAACCGGTTTATTATTAAGTTAGGTTGACCTGTTAAACTGAAGCAATGTTTAAATTTTTTATTTGTTTATTTATTTATAGGAACATCAACAATGCAAACATGAACGAGTTTATGATGTGTTTGAATCAATAAGAGATGCGCACAACATTCACAAATATCAATCAATCAATATGTATTTGTATAACGGCCGTCAAAATTGTGGTGCTAGTCGCCCTTAATCACGTGCGTCCAATGTCCCTTTTAGTTAGGCCGGACAAACAATTGCGATACCGCAAACCTGCTCTGTAGTTAGTAATAACAAAGTTCTGAGATGAGCTAAAACTGCTTTTTAGGGTTCCCTGTCCGAAGGGTGCCAAACGGGACCCTATAACTATGTGTTCGCTGTCCGTCTGTATGTCCCTGTCTGTCTGTCTGTCAGAGGGCTGTGTCTCACGAAATTTTCATAGAATGTGTAAATATATCAGTTGCCCCTACAGAACTACACCAAATTAAAATAATGTAGGTAAGGGTGTGACCCCGTAAAAAAAAGTTTTTTATGTAATTTTTCTTGTGCGACAGTGCGGAACCCTTTGTGTGAGAATCAGACTTGCACTTGACCGATTTTTGACTTTATTGAAAGCAATTATGTAGTTACAGTGACAGACGTTGCTTATATTATACAGTGCAGTCTTCCAGCGATCTTTTGGCGTATAAATGACTTTAATGGGGGCGCCACTTCGACGTACGTCAGTTTTGTACTAAAGCCGACTTGTACCAGATAATTTAAAAGCCGCTAAATGTAGAATAAAAATAATTAAATTATCTATAACAGGGTAGGCATCTATTGTTAAAAGGTCAAGCATGTCAGCCAGACTCCAAACTAATATGGGCTTCTTGAATCTAAGTCGTATTTAATGTATGTTTAAAAATATGTTAAATAATACTTAGATTGTGGTACTAGTCGGCCTAAGTAAAGTAAAGTTCTTTGTGGTGGTGACCTTTCCTTTGTGGTGGTGACCTCTCCTTTGTGGTGGTGAACTCTCCTTTGTGGTGGTGACCTCCTTTGATGTTCTCGAAAATGAGCCAAAGTTTGGAATTTTTTGCTTTAGTTTACCAATTCCTCGAAGATGTGAAAGTCTATCAATGAAATAAAATAAACTTTTAATACTGGTAGTAAATAAATTTAGCCCATTACTGTCCCCACCGAGGGGCACAGGCCTTTACCTGGATCCGAGTCAGATTGAGCCATACTCTGGCTCAGTGCGGGTTGGTGGAGGGGTTTTACGACTACTACAGACTACCAAGTAGCGATTGTAGCCGGTACCTACAGCAAGCGAGTCATCCGAAACTCTGAATACTGGTGGTACTTGTGCCAAATAACATAACTCACTGTGGAATTGACAGGAGGGTGTTTTTTTTTTGTATTTTTGTTGATAAATCTATCTCTAAGGGTGGGCTAGGGCAATCAGAACTTAGAATTTTATCCTTAACTTATTTTTAGAGGAAATATAATAAAAAATGAATTAAAAAGGTTCAAGCCAAGCTAAGCAAGTCTAACTGAGGAACATCTGTGCCATTTTTATAATGATTAGATAAATAACAAGAACACAAATTCAGATGCGGTGCGAAATTGTAAAATAAAACATTGTGACAGACAGATTTTCTGGAAACTTCAGGAGACTTTTCTATCGAGCAAAATTAATATAATTGAAACAAATAATTGAAATTAATATAACTTTAGAAAAAAACGACTTCCACAAACCCTATTGGGGGTTGTTTTTTTTATTATTAAATTTAAATGGGACCACCCTTGAGGTATTACCTATACGCCGAAAAAAGATTTGTTCAAATCGGTTCATAATTGGCGGAGTTATCGCGTAACAAACATAGAAAAAAAAAACATACGGGTCGAATTGAGAACCTCCTCCTTTTTTTGAAGTCGGTTGAAAATTACGTTTATAGGAAAGCAAAGTCACACTCATGATAGACAAGCTAGTGAAAAAACGTGCAGCGATACTCATCATTCCGAGCGATTTGTGTTTTGCTAAAGGCTGTTTTGTCTAGAGCGCCGTCTTAATATAAATACATCCTCAGATTAACCACAATTTCTATCAAAAAAACATGGTATTACTAGTAATAGCCTGAGTAATAGCCCTATAAAGTAGTAGCCCTAAGGATAGGCTAGGTATTACCCCATTCCCCCGTCCCCTCTAGCCTAGGGCTATCTTTTATAAGCTCTCAACCTATACCAATGTGCAGTGTTGAATCTAATTTTCTGCATCGCATGGCATAACACAAAATATAACATCCAGTGGAGAGACATCTGTCGCACATTCACATTAAATTTTGCGAAATGTGTTTAAATATCATAATTTCATAATAATTTCTTTATTGCACGGAAAACAATGTGATACATTAGTCTTAAAACAAAGGTAAATAGGCAAAGGCGAGCTTATCTCTAAAAAGAGATGTCTTCCAGCAAACCTAGGCAAGATAGGACAGATTGTTCTGAGAGAATAGTCCTAGTGCACAATAAATAAAATGAAGATAAATGAATCTACATATATCTACTATAATATATCTACACAATAAAAATGCTACCATAGACATACCATACCATATCACATACGAAGATGGTATAAATTCAGTTGTTTAATTAAATAACTCGTAGAATACATCGAGACAATTTGAGGCCATCTTTGACTTTGGCTTTGACTTTGACTCAAGATCCGTTCGCGATAAAAGTAACATTTCTTTTCTAGATAGCCCACTCATTCTAACGTCTCGTCCTTTTCTAGATAGACCACTCATTCTAACGTCTCGTCCTTTTCTAGATAGACCACTCATTCTAACGTCTCGTCCTTTTCTAGATAGACCACTCATTCTAACGTCTCGTCCTTTTCTAGATAGACCACTCATTCTAACGTCTCGTCCTTTTCTAGATAGACCACTCATTCTAACGTCTCGTCCTTTTCTAGATAGACCACTCATTCTAACGTCTCGTCCTTTTTCCAAACGAGTTGAAAGAGGAACATTTGTATCCATGATTAGCTCTTCGCCACACAGCTTTGGATAATTGGAAGTTTTGTTTTAAAAGGTCATGAGTTTTTCCCTCATCATCATCATCATCATCATCATCATCATCATCATCATCATCATCATCATCATCATCATCAATCAGCCCACACCTACCCACTGCTGGGTATAGGCCTCTTCTCTACCACGCCATCCTTTCTCTTTTCCCTCATACAGAAACCTAATTTATTGTCATCATGATAGAACGAATCACGATCACAGAAATAATTAAGAAACTTAAGGAAAGACTAGACTCAAAGACTTTTGTCGATCGATGCCCCTTGAAATAAGGGTCAGAATAAAACGCAGGTGGTAGGTATACTGCTCGATATGACAAATTCCGTGAGCACAGTGAGCAGTCGCTATTTTCTTCAGAGTAACTAAGTTTGGAAGTGCCGTTTGAATGACATAATGTCTGTCATAGGGATGAAGGTTCAAAACTTAAATTATTATACAATACAATACATTTTAATTGTTGTATGCCCATACAGGCCACTGTCACTGACAAGGGGTTAAGGACAAGGAACTTAACTGGTTCACTCTCAGAAGCACACCGGTCGAACAAACGAACAATGGAGAACAATAGATAGATAATAACAATAATAATTTATTTATTCATAAAATCTTACAGCACAAAAGTGTATCACAAGAACTTAGTTAAGATGTCGACGAAAGGGTTAAACAATATAATATTGAAATAAAGAAATTTTATTCAGTAGGTAACTGACTGACGGATTTATGATTGATTATTATACACCTGGGTGAAACAAGTTTAGAAAACTTAATTCACCAATAATCCAGGTCCAGTTTCGAGGCGCTGATTAAGTAAACAGGTTGGTTAAGTCATTTTCGTCCAATCACGTGCCGCTATTTTGAATAATAGCGGCACGTTATTAGCTGAGGTGGTTAACCAACTCTTTAACTTAACCAGCACCCAAGATATATCGGGCATTAGTATCGCATGCATGCAAAAGATCAGAAGATACTTCTACAGAGGCGTGCGTGATTGTAAAAGTAGCGTCTCCATTCGGAAACTCTCGGTATTTCTGTTAGAATTTCGGGGCAAAGTTTTCAGTTTAGAAACGATTTAGAAGGACCACTTGGTAACATGGCATTATTAATTTGCAGGCAAACAACTATTCGTATAACCTGGGCGTTTAGCATGTGGGAAGCCCAGCAACAGCCCACGGACGTATCTACCCTTTGGATACGAAAACTAATTTGAAAAGAAGCTAGACATCGCATCACTGTTATGTCCATGTCACAACAGTGCCTCTGCCACCCCAGAAATCAGAAATCAGAAATCAGAACATTTATTGTGGATCGTAGTTTTAGATTAGTTCTTAATTTTACATACCTATGTGCTTACGTCCAGCCATCAGGCATACAAACAGAAATACATATAAAGTCATAAAATAAAAGATTGAATTTTTTTAAATTGAATGTCAAAATGTCAAAATACATTACACACATAGCTTATATGGGAAAAGTCGTGACGCTATGTTTTTTGTTTGTTTTTCAAAGGTCATAAGGGTGAAAATCGCCGTATTGTTTTTGCCCGGCAAGCGAGAGATTACCAACCATACGTTTTAATCGAATCGAGCGAGAGGTACACATTTGTAATTGGCCGCGTTATACAAGTGTTTCAGGATGATTGGAGTTACTTGTGAATTGTTTCATTTGGCACGTGACATTCAGTTACGGTGGTGACCTCATTTGAATACCTTTCCAGCGGGCTTATTCGCTAACTCAGTGATGATCACTCAATGATGATCCGTAAAAATTAGGAAGGTATTGGTGTCGTTCAATTATCGTGTAACCAAAGGATTTATTTATTTATTTTATTTTATTTTATTTTATTTGGGACATCAACAGCATATAAAATAAATGAGTTACAATGGTAGATTGTAAATACAAAAATTAAGCCGGTAACAGAGTCACAGATATCCTCAGAAGATACATTAAGCAAGTAAAAGAGAAAAAAAAACTTAGCAGTTATCTTATTATTATGCACGTTGTAGAGTTTTAGGAAATAAGAATTTTAGTAGAGGGTACCTGATTTAAATTAAATATAGTAAGGAGAATGTGAGGAGTATATTTGTAATGTTTGTGTAAGGGTAATTGAGTGTGTGTGTGTGTGAGGGCTAATATTAGCCGACTTATTTTGATATCCTTGGTTACACGGTAATTGAACGACACAAATAGCTTCTTAATTTTTACGGATCATCACTAAGTGATCATCACTGAGTTAGCATATAAGCCCGCAGGACTTCACTACGCCCCCACCGTGTAGTTGTATATTCGGGACACTTATGGGCCTATTAGACTACGCTGTCGGCAGGGCCCTGTCTGACTCACTGTCTCTTTCTAGTCGTTCCATCATGAGTGAGACGTCTATACAAATCGTGCCCTACCGACAGCGTAATGTAATCAGCTCCTTGGTTATGTGAGATTAGATACACGGTGGATAACGTCCAGCCGTCGGTAATTCCTAGGGTACCGTACCCGAAGGGTGCCAAACGGGACCCTATTACTGAGACTTCGCTGTTTGTCCGTCCGTCCGTCCGTCCGTCCGTCCGTCCGTCCGTCTGTCTGTCACCAGGCTGTATCTCATGAACCGTGGTAGCTAGACAGTTCAAATTTTCACAGATGATGTGTGTGTGTTGCCGCTATAACAACAAATACTAAAAATCAAAAGAAATTTAATATATCATCTGTGAAAATTTCAACTGTCTAGCTACCACGGTTCATGAGATACAGCCTGGTGACAGTGAGACTGAGACAGACAGAGGGACAGCGAAGTCTCAGTAATAGGGTCCCGTTTGGCACCATTCGGGTACGGAACCCTGAAAATGACGTCAATGGTCCATAGTACGTTACCCAAACCCCTTTTGTAAATTCCTTCAATATTTCTCGTAAAATCCTTTCACCACTGAACCTGATTAGCAGACAAAGCCCATCGTTACGAATTATTTCGCTTCCCTAATTCCAATGTACGAAACAGTTAATAGAATTAGGCCCGGTCGCACCGGATAGTACATAGTCGGGCCATAAGTTCTGTCACATGGGTAAAATTTCGAATTTAGAATAGAGGCCACAAAAAAAGTTATGGGAATTCGAAATTTGAATATTTCAAGATAATAAAAATACATGTTTTCTGGAATATTCTTCATTTTCCAATATGGAGTGGACGCGCAAAGAAGACAGAGTCGCAATAATTGCATTGCATCGTTGCGGCCACGCACCAACAGTGATTTTTAAACTGCTGAAAAATTTGAAAATTCCACTGAGATTCATTTATCGTACTATCAAACGATTCAGGGAAGATTCAAGTTTAGATGATAAACAAAGAAGCGGTCGACCTCGTACTGTTCGGACTCCAGCGATCATCAAAGCAGTGAAGGCGCGAATCCAACGAAATCCTGTCCGCAAGCAAACAATGTTGGCTCAGCAGATGGGACTAAGCAGAAGCACTGTTAAAAGAGTATTGAATGAAGACCTAGGACTGCGTGCTTACAGAAAAAGAACAGCACATCTTCTTAACGCACGGCTGAAGAAAATCAGACTCGAAAGATGCCGGGTTTTGTTAAGGCGGTACGCAGGTAAAAAATACCGCGAAATACTTTTTTCGGACGAAAAAATTTTTTATGTTGAGGAGAGTTACAACAAACAAAATGATAAAGTGTATGCACAGTCTAGTGAAGAAGCGAGCAAACGTGTGCCACGTGTTCAGCGTGGCCATCACCATTCGGCATTCATGGTTTGGCTTGGGGTCTCCTATTTGGGTCCAACAAAGGTGTTTTTTTGTGAAAAAGGAGTGAAAACCAGTGCCCTCGTATATCAAAACACAGTCCTAACAAACATTGTGGAACCTCTTTCACAAACAATGTTCAAAAATAAGCACTGGGTTTTCCAGCAGGATTCTGCACCGGCCCATAAGGCGAAAAGTACCCAAAACTGGCTCACGACCCATGGAATCGTCTTTATCAGGCACGAGGATTGGCCCTCCTCCAGTCCAGACTTGAATCCTTTGGATTATAAAATATGGCAGCACCTAGAGGAGAAGGTCTGCGCTAAACCCCATCGCAATTTGGAGTCACTTAAAGCATCTCTGATTAAAGAAGTCGCCGATATTGACATGAATGTCGTGCGTACTTTGATTGATGACTGGCCTAGCAGATTGAAGGCTTGTATCGAAGCCAGAGGAGGACATTTTGCATAATTTTAGTGTGGTTTAAATCTGTATTTTGTACCCTTTCATTTGATATATAAATGGTTGTAGTGCGTAACTCATTGTGTCATTTATTTAACATTCCATATGTGACAAAACTTATGACCAGACTATGTATAATCGCGGATCTGAAACCATTTACATTGCTTCTGGCCCCACACTAGGATACCCTGTGTCGTGGGAACCAGAAACAGCGACATCACACACATGTGTACATCCAAGACCTGTTTTTTTTTGTCCCCAGCCGGGATTCGAACCCGGGACCTCTCGCATGGTAGGTGGATGCGCAATCGCTGAGGTCGTCGAATGGGTTTTGGAACCATCTCGTGTTTACTTAAAAAAAACGGTTAAGTGCGAGTCGGACTCTCACACGAAGGCTTCCGCACCATCGTATAAGAAACAAGTGCCTGATTAAACGAAGAGATTTGGAATCTTCATCTTGTAATATTGTCTCGTGTTAGTATAGCGGCAACAGATATACACATTCTGTGAAAAAATCAACTTGCTAGCTATTACAGTTTGTGCGATACAGCTCGCTAACGGACCGACAGACAGACATAAGGACAGTGGAGGCTTAGTAATAGGGTCCCGTTTGACCCTAAAAATTAACCCTAAAAATGACGTTCAATTTTAAAAACCTCATTACAAATTGCGTGATGTTTGTAGTTCTATGTTTAAAGTGGTGTTTTCTTCATTATTACTAAGGACAGGAAGACAAAAACTTTTTATTACCATTACAATATTTTTCAAATGTAAGATAAATTGTAGCAAAATATCAAATAAATAAATCATCGTCAACTCGTAGTCTGGATGTCGACTGAGTTAAGGCGCTACTTAAATAAAGTAGTGTTTTTTCTGTGTATTTCAGGAAATACTCGGCAGTACGTATTCAATTTCTGGTATATGTAGTTTGACTATATAATCTAGGGTTTTCATGTACTTATTTAGATTAAATTTTCTCGATAGGGAATAAATCAAAAGTCAACCTTTTTTCCCAATATTTTTCCTATTATACCGCAGTAGTAATAAATATGATCTTTCAATTAATTGTAATATGTGGGGAATTGTTGTTACTTGCGATTTGAAAGTTGAAGTGTTATCTCCTGAAATATGTTTTGTTTTTTTGTTTTTTTTTTTTCCGTTTTGGCGCTTACGTTGATTCAGATTATATTATTCGCGAGCGCACAATTGCCATCCCACTTGTTCCTTTTCCCAAGTTATATTCGCTTCTCACTTCCACAATCTTCGTTGACATTGGTTTGTAATTTTTCATTCGTCCTCTTAAAAGTCTGTCATGTCACGCTCAATTCGGTCCTCGTAAAAGTGTGTAGTTTTCGTCAGAGTCCACCGAAGGCTGCCAGGATCATCACGACTATGCCTTGGCCAGCCTCGTTTGGCAGTAATTCTGTCCCTTTTATAATATTTTTAATTTTATAACCTAAATATGTAATAAAACCTCCAACTTCCACAAAAGTCCACGATCTTTTGTTACATATTTTCATAGTCTTGAACTTAAGGGCGAGCCCTAGGCCATCAGAACTTATAATTTGATCCTTAGGTTAATTTTAGAGGAAATTAAATTAAAAAAAAATGGTTAAAGCCAAGCTTAGCAAGTCTAACTGAGGAACATACTGTGCTATTTTTATAATGATTAGATAAATAACAAGAACACAAATTCAGATGCGGTGCGAAATTGTAAAGTAAAACATTGTGACATACAGATTTTCTGGCAACTTCAGGAGACTTTTCTATCGAGCAAAATTAATAAAATAACGTTTATGGAAAATCCAAGTCACGCTGACACTCGTGATAAACAAGCTAGTGAAAAAACATACAGCAATAATTCTCGTCATTCCAAGCGATTTGTGTTTTGCTAGAGGCTGTTTTTGCCTAAGGCGCCGTCTTAATCTCTATTTGGGTGGTTTGAAAATCCAAGTAAAATTAAATTTTTATCCAATCGATGGTCAGCAATCCTCGGTTAATTTATCATGTCTGGAACTGGTCCTTAAGAGCCTGAGTGCCGGCACTCCAATTCTATCAATTACGGATCTCCAAAACTTTGCTCCAGGGTTGAGGCGGTGTAATTCTTTTCTTTATTTGTTTCCTGTTTTATTTGTAAAGCGAGTTTTTTGGTCAGGTGTACCGTTGTTACTTACTTAATTGAAAAGATAGAAGCAAACAACGAAATAGGAGACGTGGGTTTTGGCTATACATAGAGACACATATCATTGACACCGGTGTATATCACACATATCTTTCAACTTACATATTTTTATCTGTCAATTTGGTTTGCTGGAAGAGATTTCTTACTAGAGATAAGCTCGCCTTTGTACGCTACTTTTAGCATTAAGGACTCGCGCACTAAGGGTTCCGATCACACTTGGAGAGCGTAACATGTTTAATTAGGTTTCCACATAAAAAACTAAAGTATGGGTGGTCATCCATGTAAACCAATAATAAATATTTTTGTAGAAAAACAGTTTGCAGTTTTCCTTTACTTGTGCTACAAGACCTTGCTTTGTGCCTTTCATGTTTGTAGGCCTACGGGAAGTACCCTATAGGTTGAGGTCCATTGCGATTACTATGAAAATCCAACAATTTTACAGCACAAACGGACGTATCATTCGATTGCGTTGACTTTGAAGGTTGATTTTTTCACACATTTACGCGACTACAGACCTTAAAAATTCGTACAAAGAGCTTGATATACGTCCACGCGTTCTTGATATAAAGGTGACACACGGACAGTCGGACAGACAGGCAGACAACAATGTGATCCTATAAGGGTTCCTTTTTTTCCTTTTATAAACAAGTTTAATTGCATATTTTCCTGAATAAAGTCATTATTATTACTATGTATAGTTGTTTCCTCCATACCACTTATCCTCGAATCAACCTTCACACAAACTTAACTTAACCTTACTCAAGAGGCAAATCTCAGTCGAGTGTGGAGTGGAGGAATTAAATTTAAATTGAATAAGTCCCATGATATTCAATATATATTGCGTGACAGCGGGCTAGCCCATCGCCGCAGCTATAGAGGAATTTATCACACAATTTATCTTGAAAAAATGTTTACCGTGCAATATAGAATCGCGATTTCCACTCTCCCGATCACAATAAACAAGAATTCAGAAAACAAACAACCTAAAGGAGAAACAATAAAACTTTTCCCTTTTCTTCCGCAAGAAGTATGAGATACATAAAAAGCTGGATGTACACCTACCGACACGCAACGCATGAAGGCAACTTTTCATTGCTGTTTAGAAAATCTTATGGATCTGTCATTGCTAATATTATTTGCCGGTGACATAAGCGGGAGGTGTATTATGCGTTCAAAAACAAATTCAGTAATTCCAAATTCGTCACTAGATGTCGTAGGCCAGACATGAGTGAAGAAAAGTTGCCAGTCCAAATAATAACGACCGAAGAACGTAATCTGTGGTCGTGTAATGAACATACATGTGGAACACGCGATAGAGATATTACTGACAAGTACCTACTAAGACTTATTCGCGAAACGGTTCACGGACGGAATGACAGACAAGAACGTTGGTTGACACACTGCGCCTTGTTACTCTATGGTAGACACACTCGGCAGACAGTCTATGCGGTCAAGATCGGTCAAAAATTACTTACTCTGTGACGACAACAGACTGTGTCATATGAATTCATGTCTATACGAAGCCATCTGTCGGCAGCTTTCAGAACTATTTTTAGCTTTCAGAAAATCGCCTATTGCAAACTTATCAAATGTATTTATGGAACACTCAATTGAAAATATATCTTTGACGTCGACTGTGCTAGCCGGGAAAAGTTCTATGAATTACGTAAGGATTTCGTAGCAGCGGCCGATTGCTACGGCGTAGTACTCATATGCTACGCCGTAGCACTTACTTGCTACGCTGTTTTATCTGGAGCAAAAAGTTTAGTCCGCCAAATATTTAGGCAAAATTCACTGCAAGTAAACTGCAACGACCAGCAAGCCCCCTTACACGCAATTAGTCCTCTTATAAACATACAACTAGCTAAACGTAAGCGCAACTGTGTCATTGGTGTTTACCGCTACGGAAAAGTACTTGACGCTATATTTTACAAAAAAAAATAAAACTCATATAGCTTTTAAAAACCCCTCCACCAATCCGCACTGAGCCAGTGTGGTGGAATAAGGCTCGATCTTACTCGTATCTGGGTAAAGGCCTGTGTCCCTCGGTGGGGGACAATAATGGGCTAAAACTTTACATATTATTCGCACATCAAAAAGATCGTGCAGGCTGTTATTGGATGGATGTTCATTTCTATGCATTTGTTTCGACCACTTCCGTGTTTCGGATTATGTAGGTTCCGGCTACTATCGCTACTCAGTGGTAGAAGATTCAAAGCCGTGGCAGAGGCCTCAATAGGGTAACTTGATAACTTATCCTACAATTATAAGTTACAGCTGCTTACTATACAACTGTTTACTATCCAATATAACAGGCAACTTGACAGCTAACCTAAAACTTCATAAAATCCACTTTTTAAACACTAGGAATGTTACCAAAACAATCTGAAAAAATCGAAATTGTTTATTCAGTTGAACCAACAGAAGAGTTGTCATCGCCAACACTGCTATCAGCACTTAAAGATATTATTTGGATTTTATGAAGTTTTAGGTTAGCTGTCAAGTTTCCTGTTATATTGGATAGGGTATATAAAATATAGTATGTAGCTTGCATATAGAACTAAAGCCCAAGGGTCTTGATATACATATTATGTAAAACAGCGGATCGGAACAGAATTAGATGATCCCCGCGAATCGTCGAACCGAGCTCTCTTTTACATAACATATCTGATTGGGTGTTTGTTTGCGCATTTCTGAGTATATTTTATTATATCTTATTTGTGTGGAAATTCTGACAATCGGACTAGCTGGCCACTGAGCCAGTGATGGAGTAGAGCTATCTTATTACTGTGTCCACTTTTTACTTCATAAATGGTCGTAGCGTTAATTTTTTTTTCACAGCTTTTTGCGATTATAGACTCTAACAATTGATATAAATTTCGGCTTGATACGTTTACGCGTTCTTGATAATATAAAGGTTGTGACACACGGACGGACGGACGGACGGACGGACAACAAAGTGATACTATACGGGTTCTTTTTTTCCATTTAAGGATCGGAACCTTAAAAACACTTTTTTTTGTGTTATTCAAATAATTGAAAGAAAAACAGAAGTATTTATTTCTGTACAATAAATATTAGATATTTAGTTTTCATGACGTGCCGCACCGGGGAGTTGAGTCAATTCCTATTCAAAAAACTCTTTAAAAGTAATTCAGTTTTAAGCCAATCTGGCCGGAGTAAAATGGACTTTTAAATTTCTCCAGAGATCTATAGAGGGCCCTTATCCGTCGATTGACCGGCCCGAGTCTCTTAAGAAACACGAATAGAAATAGTGTAACGATTGCTGCAGGTCGCAAAATGCTGTATTTGGCAACGTAATTAGTAATTTCTTTATTGTACTACACAAGAAGGACATATGGAAAACTTATAATAGATAGACAATGGACAAAGGTGAGCTTAACTTTAACAAGAGATTTCTTCCAGCAAACCATTACGAGAGGGAAAGGCTTGCGGCATTTTGCGGCGTGTTTGCAATTGATCTATTGTTAGAATTTGTCTTTCATAAGAGAGTCGAGGCCCAGTTCTATCAAAGTGATAAAGAGCCAGTTAGTATTATTAGATAGTATGATGGATTCAAAAATAGTTTACAAGTCAAAGAAAGACACTTCGACAATCTGTAAATGATTTCATTGCAAGAAGCTACTATTAGATACTCAGAAGAAAAATAGAGAATTGAGATTTTTTTTATTCTCATTCTCTATTTTTCTTAAACAATTATTGTTGCACTCAACTTTTAAAACTACTCAGCTGAAATATTTTTTAAAGAGAAGGACAGTGATAAATAATTTTTATGATGATAACTAAAGCTTGATCTAAGGACCGAACAAATTAAAAAAAAAGCTCATAATGTATTCAGAAGAAGATGAAATATTTGAGAATAAATACAACGTCGGTCATTAAAATCGGAAACTCATTACGCGACAAGAACCTCTTTGGATATTCCCCGAGGTTTTAACGATTTTTCTTAATTTACTGCCTGTTGACAAAAGGAGTTCCGATGCCTTAACGAAGTAACTTTTTAAATAAAGGAATTCCCGCCTAAAGTGCTTTTTGGATTGATAGCTTGATTTTTTTCTCCAAGATTACATAAGTCGAACCGTTTAAGGAATTTCGGGCGCTATTTTTTGTCGTTTGGTTAAGGTCTCTTTCACAAAATAATCCTAATGGATTCTGAACCGCAAAACGTCAAGTAGGCAGACCACCAGCCACATGGACGGATGACATCACCGCCATAGTCGGCAGACAGTGGATGCGGGAGGCACAGGACCGGAGCGGATGGCGTGGCAGAGAAGAGGCCTATACCCAGCAGTGGGGAGGTGTGGGCTGATTGATGATGATGACGATGATGATGATGATGATGATGGTTCTGGATTCAAGCCATCAATAAAGTGACCTTGTTTGTTGAATTGTCATCTTTCATATACACTTGACACTGGCAAAATCAACCTCAAAGGAGTTTAGCACGCGAATAAATTAAAAGAAGAAGAAGAAGAGTGAGCGAGACGGAGATCGTAGTTACGAGGTAGTTATCTAGCAAGTGAACGAGACGGCCGTAGGTGCATGCTTAGAATATGAACGTTATAATTGAAACAAAAAGTAAACTTTAGAAAAAACCGACTTCCACAAACCCTATTTGATTAGATTGAGTTTAATACTAACTGTAACCCCTTATCCCCCCCCCCTTGTTGAATTAATTTTGTCAAATCCTATATCAGTGCTACCCCACGCGACTAAGGAACCCTTGTATAAAGTTTCATGGCTCTAGGTCCACCGGTTTACGGCCGATCCCAATAACCTATCTTCTATCCATAATCTGCAGATTTGAGATTGCTAGTGTCAATTTTGATATAAATCCCATAGCGCATCTGTCAAATATAACCCGTAATCTGCAGATCACGGATAGAGATAGGTTATTGGGATCGGCCGTTAGGCTATGCGTTGCCTGCCCGTCAGCCACGCATTGTATTTGTACCTAGTATTGTCCATACCATACCATATGTGGTCTTCATCAGCAGTTCCGCATCACAATATTATGCTATGTGCATTTGCACGAGTTATTATGAAAAACACAAAAATCACTATAGGTCTGCCTATAATATTTGAAGAGTTCTCTCGATTTCTCCAGGATCCCATCATCAGATCCTGACCTGGTGTCAATGGGACCACCCTTGAGGTATTACCTATACGCCGAAAAAAGATTTGTTCAAATCGGTTCATAATTGGCGGAGTTATCGCGTAACAAACATAGAAAAAAAAAAACATACGGGTCGAATTGAGAACCTCCTCCTTTTTTTGAAGTCGGTTGAAAATAGGCTCTACTCACGATACAATCTGACTTTGCAATTTTTTGCCTTGCGCACGCCCAACTCACGATGCAATCTGATGAAAGGCAACAAATTGCAGCAAAAAATGGCTACTCAGATTGCGTCGTGAATAGGGTATATTAAAAGGTATATTATATTTATAGGTATATTACTTAAATGTTCCCACACCACGAAGGAAGGGAAGGGAGGAGTTTAAAGATGAGAATAATGGTTGATTTTTTTTATTGGTTAATGGTTAGTTGATAAATAAAAATATCGATAATTATTTTGGTTGAAAATATTAGTTAACACAAACAATCAACCATTCACCTGCCTGACCGATCAATAAAAATATCACTTTCGTAAGGAACATCGCCCCAACAGTAAATGTGTTTTATTATAAGAGAAATAGAGCATACATTGAACAATCATTTATTCAACGTTCGATCGAATATTATTAATATTATATCAAATGGTTATTTGATATCAAATATCCCCAACAGTAAATAATGTGTGTTATCGTAAGAGAGATAGCGCCTACAATTGAATGCACGCGAAACGAACGAAATTGAACACCTGACACCTGTGCCTGCCTGCGACGTTGCCGCTCCGACGAAAGAAGCAGCGCGGCCGGCACGTGCGGGAATTCGGGAATGCGCGACGTTGCCATTTGCCAATTTGATAATTTTATCGACATCGGAACGAGTTGATAAAAATATTAGTTGATATTTTTATTCGATTGTGTTAAGTTTGTTTATTGAATATCATAGTTAAATAAAATTATTAGTTAATTTTAATGGTTGATGGTTATATTGATCATCTCTAGAGGAGTTGCGAAAAATGTCAAGTGAACATTTTCTCGCGCCTAACGTAATTATCTCGGTTAGCGTGGTTTTGTGGCATTATTGTATTTTCTTTGGATGAAAACGAGTTTTGCACTTTGCCATTTTCATGTGTTAAAACTGTTAGAAAGCGCGGTTGTAATAATAATAATGTGTACTTATAAATGGGATAGTACATTTTCTTTAATAAGATGGCCGAAAGCCACGCTTAAAAGTGTTACTAGGGTAAGCCCTTGCAATGCATAGAGTATGATCTTTTAGTTTCCCAATGGCCATGACCAGCGCCTGTCCATCAATAATGATGTGAGCATCCACATGTGATTCAAGAACTTGCGGACGTTCCACTATTTTGGTGATTAGCCTGAAGATAATCAGACTACGTTAAAGAAACCCAAATAGACGGCGGCGTGGAGTTCATATAACAAGATTTCTCACAGACTTACAGTTCTCCCAGCCTCGTAAACAGCTACCAAGCGTTGTAGGACGCTACGCTTACAAAAAATGATAAAGTTCACGAAGATATTGCTCACAAAAGTTTATACACCATCTTACAGGAAATTTTATAGAGATCATTTTTGTTTCTGACAGTTTACTACTAACTGCAATACTTTTTGTTTAAAATAGTTAAAACCGCGGTTAGGGGAGCCAAAATTCGGCTTGGCAACATTCAAAACTGAATTCAGCAGGCTTTTTTATATTGAAAAAGTCATGTTGCCTTGATGGCTCACAAAATGCCGTTGACACGATAAAGGAAGCCGATTTTTGAAATTTTTTACCAGTCTAGGAAGCAAAGTGTAGTAAAACATAAGATTTTGATATAATATTTTATAGTGGCAAATACATTCCACCTTTTACCTGAACGAACTCAATCCCACAATCAATTCTCCACTTTACGTTGCACGTAATAGTATGAGGGGATGCGAAGTTGACATTTTCTCAAGTAACAAGTATATAAAATCTAGAAATATCCTTAGTATTTTCTCAAACTGTCTCACAGAAATGCGCGCAACTTTTCTTGGCTTGAACAGAACTTGGTACTCCTGGTTTTAGTCTAGATTCAGGTCGTCTCACACATCAGAAATGGCTCTCGGAATACTTTTCAAAGCATCTCGCCATCGCATATATGTATTAAATAAGATATCTCAATAGCTGTGGGTGGCGAGGGGCTCACCCCCATCCATCGTGCAAAAATAAAGTAATAAATAACCAATGAACAAATATTTTAACGTGGGAAAAATTGTGCCGCTTACCAGCCCACACCGGAAAAAGCTATGTTGTTTTTCGATTTCGACGACTTTTTGATAACGAAAAGAACGAAAGGACGCACAGTGCGTAACAAATAAAAAACTTTTCCAGATTTTATTTTAGACAGAAACAATCTCAATGCCTCAACTCTAAATCGGTTCTGAAGAGGGTTCCGGACGTTTCAATCTGATTGCTAAGTTGTTTTAGAGTTCCGCACGTCGAGTTCAGAAACCCGTTAGTTTAACCTTCCGCTTGTAAAGACTTTTGTTTTGATAAATGTTCGGGCTTAGCGGCCGATTGATTTGTATAAACTAGGCGAATTATTATTATTATTATTATTAGCCTATAGCATCCCATCCCGAATTATAATGATGTTAAAACCAATGCAAATCAGTTTCATATTGGAAGTTGTTCGGTAAAATAACTAAGCATAACATTTTATAAACAGGCTCGTGCCTTGCTTTTAGCCCCATAATACCCTAGTGTCCCATACCCGGTGTCTTGGGAACCAACAGCGATATCTGATGGAAGCCCGCGCCGCACACAATCCTCAGAAGGCGGCCTAGGCAAAAACAGCAAAACACAAATCGCTCGGAATGATGAGTATTATTGCTATATGATTTTTCACTAGCTTGTTTATCACGAGTGCCAGCAAGACTTTGCTTTCCCATAAACGTAATTTTATTGCTTTTGCTCGATAGAAAAGTCTCCTGAAGTTGCCAGAAAATCTGTCCGTCACAATGTGTTATTTTACAATTTCGCACCGCATCTGAATTTGTGTTCTTGTTATTTATCTAATCATTATAAAAATGGCACAGTATGTTCCTCAGTAAGACTTGCTTAGCTTAGCTGTAACCTTTTTAGGGTTCCGTAGAGAAACAAGGAACCCTTATAGTTTCGTCAAGTCTGTCTGTCCGTCCGTCCGTCCGTCCGTCCGTATGTCACAGCAACTTTATTCCAAAACTATTAGGACTACACAGTTGAAACTTGGTACGTAGATGTATTCTATGAACCGCATTACGATTTTTATACAAAAACTGAAAAAAATAAAAATTTAAGGGGGGCTCCCCATACATGAAACTGAAACCATTTTTTTTTCATCAAACCTACATGTGTGGTGTGTCTATAGATAGGTCTTCAAATAAAGGAGAGATTCCTAAAACCATTTTTCCTCAAAGTCAATCTTTAAAGAGACAGACCCATCCAAAGTGGAAAAAATTGTGTCCCCCTCCCTCTAACTTTTAAAGTAAGAGAGTGATAAATCTATAAAAAATATAAGCTGCGTATCTCAATATAAACTTTCGATGAAAATTTTAACAAAATATAATAAGCAGTTTTTAAGATATAAAACATTTATTAAAAATCGCAAAGATAACTTTGTCATTAATTTGAAAAACAAAGTTACTACACAAACATCCAGTCATATAATTACTTGCTACTACGGAACCCTTCATGGGCGAGTCCGACTCGCACTTGTTTAATTTTTTAATTTAATGCCTCTAAAAATAAGTTAAGGATGAAATTCTAAGTTCTGATTGCCTAGGGCCCGCCCTTAATACAGGGTGACTGTGAAACCCCTAGCTATATTTTAACGCGTTGCTAAGGACATAATTCTGAGCAACTTTATTTTTCACTTCTCCGCACAAATCAGCTAACCAGGCCATAATGTACTGTGTCTAGCGTCTAAGTAAGTATTTATTCAAGAACAGTGTACAATTGTGTGTGAATTACAATATTGTGTGTGAAGTAGAACATAACTACTGACTGTATTCAATAGGTATTCTCTTTGTCATTCGGGTCTCCCTGGAATAGGTCTTCTCAAAGATACCTATAATCTTTGTTGAACGATATTTCGTGGAAATAGCACCCATTTACATCTGTTACACAAGGCAAGATTCTAAAGGCGTTGTTTCCCAGCTGCCAATCGATACAGTTGAGCTTGTGCAAACTGAAATGACGCGCCCCACTGCGGCATTTACATTCACGAACGAAGCAGTGGGGCGCGTCATTTCAGTTTGAACAAGCTCTACCTCGAGTGTTGTTACTGAAAATCAAGAATAGAACAATAGGTTTCTATAATGAAATAATAACAACTTGCTACTAATGTCCCCACCGAACGGAACAGGTCTTTACCAGGCCATTTTGGCTCAGAGAGGATTTCTATAGTCTAGGATCTATAAATAGCCTATTTTAAAAACCGAGGATATAATTCTGATAAATTAATTAATCGACACCGCAGGATATTAGCATAGGAAAATTAAGTGAATTAACGAGCAGACCGTATATGTACGAATCCTTACGATATTATGTTTTGATGTGATAATTAAAGTTTTAATGTTTTAATACAAGCCAAAAATATGTTAATTCAGATATTAGCCCGGGATATAAATCAACCTTAATCCATCCTTTGTTAGAGGAGAATCTGTTTTCGCTGAAATCCATTTGTTTACAAATTTTCCTGTCTAAAGCTGAGAACGATTTCGTGGCCGCTTGGAATATTAATAAGAAAACAATGTAATAAAGTATTGAGATATAGGTTTATTAAATCTAAGGCTTCCCATGTTTCTTTGCAATAGATGGATAAAAAACAGGGTGATGAATAAACATTACATATTGCACCATCAAAGTGGGAAACACAGTTTTTAGGGTTCCGTACCCGAAGGGTGCCAAACGGGACCCTATTACTGAGACTTCGCTGTCCCTCTGTCCGTCCGTCCGTCCGTCCTGTCTGTCACCAGGCTGTGACTCATGAACCGTGGTAGCTAGACAGGTGAAATTTTCACAGATGATGTATTTCTGTTGCCGCTACAACAACAAATACTAAAAATCAGAAGAAATTTAATATTAAGGGGGGCTCCCATACAACAATAGTGATTTTTTTTGCTCATTTTTGCTCGATATTGATAATGGTAGCAGGTAGACGCTTAAAATGATTTTTATAGATAATGGTACGGAACCCTTCGTGCGCGAGTTCGACTCGCACTTGGCCGGTTTTTTTTTTGTTTACAGTCAAATATTTGTTGTGGAATGTTAATCAATGACGGTTACTATGACTCTCCAAGATGTCAGCTTATTTAAATACCAAGTTATTTATTCGTATGATTTGGTAATTAACATCTATCCAGTAAAGAAAAAAAATGACAATGGTATGTCAGTCACACCCTGTAGACTTGAACTGTTTGTTAACACGTTCGCTGCTGTAAAGCGTTTAACCTCATGTCGGCGTTAAGCTGCCGACAGTATTATTACTGTTTGTTGCAAACATGCTCGATGAAATATTGGCTCAAGCTTAGTGGTGTAGAAAACTATGTAAGCATGTAAGTTGTTGGAGAAGGCGATAATATAACGTTTCCATACACGCACATACATCGCTCCTGGCCCCACACTGGGATATCCTGTGTCGATGGGAACCAGAAACAGCGTCACAGTTCCAAGACCTGGGGATTTTTTTTCGTTTTCTTGAGCCGAAATTCGAACCCGGGACATCTAGCTTGGGGAGCAGAACCTCAACCGCAACACCACAGAGGTCGTCAACTCAGTCGATTATTTACAATATTGAGCTAACACATAATATGGCGTCACGACTTTTCCTATACGGAGTAACAGAGGCCTCTGCCCACTTTTATTTAACAATCCGATTTCATGACTAGACTGGTTTATCGCCGCAGCTGAAGGTTAATGAAAGTTTCCTTATAAGAATAATAGGGTTTGCCTTCTCCATAACCCTTGTCAGTTTAGCAGTTTCTACACAAGACAAAGTCTCGCCATCTAAGATATTATTGCTCCTTGAGAGCGACTTGGAGCTGCTGATGCTGCTTCTTTTAGTTATAATATAATCAACTATAATATAGCGATATGCCTTTTCCTCTCCCCCCTTGGTGGTCTGCGCGATGGGGAACTGGACCAAAACAGTGAACTTCTATCCAGAGAACTACCATGCAAAGTTCCACACTGTGGTTACAAAGTACAGATTCCATGATAAGAGGCCACTAGAAATTAAATGAAATTAAATGAAAATTTGCGTTGATGTGGTACAAATCAATCAGTCAATCAACTCAATCAATTAGGGGTGGCAGAGGTACAATTGTTGCCCCCTTTTATTAGAATTAACAAGTTTATAGTCATTTAAAGACGCAGTGAACATAAGCTTATCTATACAATGCCTGCGATTCCGAAGGCGGCACGAACTAAACTAATTAAAATGGTGTGTTTGAAAATGGAATCTGTGGCCACCGCGCAAGAGCTGTAGGATTTGAAGGTTGTCAGTTTAGTGCCTTTAGTTCCTCTAGTTTAGTGGTTTTGACACCTCAAGAATAGCCCACAATGTAATTTAATATTCTACATCGCCACCGAATTACATGTATAGTGACCTGATTACACAGATGATTCGACGTTGTATTCTAAGTCAAAGAAAGAAAGAAAGAAAGAAAGAAGAAGTGTTTATTTGCCACATTAAATTAAACATACCTAGCATGTAATCTACTTATTTTATTTGTGGCAAAAAGGACTGGACTCAGCTGATGCTGAGTGATGTGACATCATCACAGCGCTGTTTTTCAGGCCAGACCTTTTTACTTAAACTTAAATAAACTAAACTAAAATGAGAAGAAAAAAAAAAAACAACAATAAAACAACACACATTAACAATAGCACATGAGGCATAAGAGAGCGTTGAGCGAATTTTTAGGGTTTTGTATCTTAGAAGGAGAAACCCTTATAGGACCTCGTGCGTCTGTCCGCCCGTCCGTCGTCCGTCCGTCCATCCGTGTGTCACCCCCTAACCTCCTAACCCCCTAAATCTGGGGTGCAAAGTTTGTATGCGAAACTGAATTTTAGGGTACTTTTAGGGTATTTTGTCGGTGTTAGTCCTATTAGTGTTGTACGAAACCCTCTCAACGCGAGACTAACTCGCACTTGGCAACTTGTTCGCACAGCTCCTCGACTTGGATTATATCAAAGCGTCCTTAAATAATTAAATTTTAATACAATTACTGACAACAATCTCTTGGTTATGTTGAGGGTAAGTCGGGTTGAGGAAACGACTAATACCTGTTATTGCTATGCCAAAAGCGCAAAATGACATTGTAAGATTTTACATGACATTTACACGACCGATCCGTAGTCACACCATTTTACCACACCGGTGTGACTACGGAGATTTTTAATTATCCGTAGTCACACCGCCATCAAACCGACACACCCTTGACCATTAAAAACAAAAGACGGTTGATTTAGCACCCACGGTAGCGTAAGGACAAAAGAGTCCTTGGAACAATATTGACATTAAAATTATATTAAAAAAAGACATTAAAATTATTTTGACAGTGGGTACCAAGACGTCAATGAATGTCTAATTTTTGACGTTGGTACCCACTGTCAAACTAATTTTAATGTTTTTATTTTATTTTTATTTTGGAGAATGACAATGGCTTGAGTTAACCGGTTAGAGATGCACATAACACGCCTTTTCCCGGATAGGATGGCAGAGGTTTCTTACTTAATTACTTACTTACTTAATACTTTATTGCACAGAAAAAACATATTACAGGCACTTAATATTGGAAAAAAAACATATACAAAGGCGAGCTTATCTCTAAAAAGAGATCTCTTCCAGCAAACCTAAAATGGAGAGGATAATTTATTAAAAGGTAGATATTATGTGCACAACGATTATATTAATAGACTACTTCCTAATAAGTACATAAATACATAAAACATAACAGTACGAATCATATAATACATAAATAAATAGAAAATTAAGCATATTATGGTAGAGAAAGATAGTGTTCTTTCGAGCGTTTTAAAAAAATGTTGAGTGAAGGACTGTCCTTGATAGCTCTGTCCTTCTTCACTTATGTTGAGTGAAGGACTGTCCTTGATAGCACTGTCCTTCTTCACTTGATAGCACTGTCCTTCTTCACTTATGTTGAGTGAAGGACTGTCCTTGATAGCACTGTCCTTCTTCACTTATGTTGAGTGAAGAACTGTCCTTGATAGCACTGTCCTTCTTCACTTGATAGCACTGTCCTTCTTCACTTATGTTGAGTGAAGGACTGTCCTTGATAGCACTGTCCTTCTTCACTTATGTTGAGTGAAGGACTGTCCTTGATAGCACTGTCCTTCTTCACTTATGTTGAGTGAAGGACTGTCCTTGATAGCACTGTCCTTCTTCACTTGATAGCACTGTCCTTCTTCACTTGATAGCACTGTCCTTCTTCACTTGATAGCACTGTCCTTCTTCACTTGATAGCACTGTCATTCTTCACTTGATAGCACTGTCCTTCTTCACTTGACAGCCCTGTCCTTCTTCACTTGATAGCACTGTCCTTCTTCACTTGATAGCACTGTCCTTCTTATTTATTTATTTATTTATATAAGGCACATCAACAAAGCAAACACAAACACATACAGACAAATATTACCAAAACAATCTAAGAGTTTGCCTCAATTAAAGATGCGCACAGCGTTCACAAAAAATATCAAATCGCTTGAATACAAAAACAAAAAAAAAATGTATATTAAAAAACAGAGTTACAAAAAATAAAGTATACAGGTAAAGGGTAAAAACAGATACCTAATTAAACGAAACATAAGAGAAAAAATAAAGTTGCAGAAAATTTAAACAATGTAAAAAGAAATGGGTCGTCTCATCATTATACAGCGACTAAGTTCGTTTTCCGACGATAAGCTTGCGCTTTAAACACCCTAATTTGTCACAGAATATATCAAGATTGTACGGTGTCCATACGTCGTTATAAGTGGAAAGCATCCTCGCTAGAGGTGCATGTTTTCCCAGGTTAGTCCTAAATTTGGGTATTTTGAAAGGGTTAAGACACACTCGCCGCGCGTTAATGCAGGGTACAGAAAGTTCAACCCTCTCTAGCACGTCTTGACATTGGACTAGTCCGTTTAATGTACTATGTAGAAAGGAAAGGTCTAGCATTCGCCTGCGATCTGACAAGGAAGTCATTTTGAAAAAGAGGAGCCTCTGGTCATAGCTGTCCTTATGACTGATCCCAGACGAGATGAAAGCCAGGTGCCTTGTGAATGATCTCTGGATGGTTTCTAATCTTTCAGTGTGAACATTGTATACTGGGTTCCAAATAACACTTGCAAACTCTATAATGCTACGCACTAGAGCTTTGTATAGGCAGAGTTTGGAACTGAGTTGCTTAAACTCTTTCGTGACGCGCTTGAGAAACCCTAGCATTTTGGCAGCTCTGCTAATTATGCTATCGTAATGCGGAACGAAAGTTAGCTTGGAATCAAGAATTACACCGAGATCTCGAATCTGATTAACTTCCCCAATTCTGTCATTGTCAATACTATAAGTAGATAAGGTAGGTTTCTTTTTACGGGTGAATCGAATGAATTGACATTTTGAAGTATTCAGAACCATATTATTGTTGAGGCACCATTGGTGTACGCGGTCTAGATCATCTTGGAGTAAACGGACATCACTCAGGCGGTCTATTTGTCTGTAGACTTTCATATCATCAGCAAAAAGAGAGCAGTTACTATTCTGAATGCAAGAGACAATATCATTGACGAATAGTACAAACAAAATAGGTCCCAAATGTGAGCCCTGGGGGACACCAGAAGTAGCAATATAGCTCTGAGACGAATATCCGTTAGTAACTACGATCTGAGGTCTGTTATTTAAGTACGAGGCAAACCACTCGAGCAATCTTCCATGAATACCATATTGATACTTTAGCTTTTGAACCAGGATCCTATGTGAGACCCTATCAAAGGCACTGCTGAAGTCTGTGTAGACAGCGTCAACTTGATTTCCAGCATCAACACCCTCGACAATGTCTGTAATGAAGGCAACCAGATTTGTTACAACGGATTTTTTATGCTGGAAACCATGCTGCCGCCTATTAATTTGGTGTCTCGTATGGTCACATAGCACAGGACAGGTCATTACTTCAAATAGCTTCGAGAATGCGGATAAGATAGATATAGGCCTATAGTTTCGGACGTCATCATTGGCACCTTTCTTGTAAACCGGAACTATACGTGCTTTTTTCCATTCGGAGGGAAAGATACCACTATCAAGTGATGTGTTAAATATCTGTGTGAGCGGATATGATAATGCGGTTGCACACCTCTTCAGAAATAAAGGGGGTATCCCATCAGGCCCAGCACCTTTGTTTTGATCCAAGTTTTTAAGCGCTTTGAGAATCGAGTTTTCGCTAAGGACAATGCGGCTCATTAGCCTGGATTGAGGATCCCTACAGCCGGCTGACCCTTCATCACAGAAAGACGACGTAGCGCTGTTATCTCGACTAAATGTAGAGCTGAATTGGGACGCAAAAAGATTAGCTACCCCAGTACCAGTGTCAGCAGAATGATTCCCGTGATGCATGATTGCGGGCAGCGTATTTGTACCGGATCTTTTGCTTTTTACGTAGGACCAGAATGCTTTCGGATTATGTTTAAGGCTACATTCTACATTATTGATATATTCTTTGTAGCGTAAGTTAAATAGCTTGTCACATCGCTTACGTAGGAGTTCGTATTCTAATCTATCTCTGGGATTTTGGAACCTACGCGCACGCACTCTCAATTTATCTTTCTCTCTGAGAAGCTTAATCAAATCTGTGCTGAACCAGGCGGGATAGGTTTGCTTTCGGGGCCTTCTCTTAGGGACGTACAATGCATTGTATCATATAATTTCTCATAGAAGATGCTTACATAAGCTTCAACACATTTAGACTCTGCAAAACATTTTGGCCAATCTATAGATCTGAAACATGTGAGAATTTTATCATAGTCAGCTTTAAAGAAATTATAGTCCGTTCTGGGAATTGGTGGCAACACATTTTTGTTTGCATGTTCAAAATGTAAGTAGATAGCTAATTGGGGGTGGTAGGGGTCCAACTTACTGATTATATGGTCCGGTTTAGTGACTTCGCAAGGGGTACTACTGAGAACTAGGTCTAAAATCCTATCGCGATGGTTTTTTATCGCGTTAAATTGGTGCATTCCAGTAAGTGACATAAAATCGACTAGAGCGTGGCCTAATTTATTTTGATAGTTATCCGGTACAAGACCCTCGCTTGGTACATCATTACCCACAGACCAGGACATAAAACTCATGTTAAAATCACCCACCACCATATACTCATCCAGTTCTCCCATTATATCCATGGTATTTTCAAGGTAGGCGCTAATCTCAGATAATGTAGGTGGTGGCGGTAGGTACACTGTGCCGATGCCAATGCGCTTAAGAAACTTACCATCCAACAAACTAACTATAACCCATAAATCCTCACAACTGCTTTCCCAATTTTTCATACGGATCGAGTTTATAGACTTTTTGACGGCAATCAAGACCCCTCCCCCATCGAGCATATTCGTAGTGCCACCTACATCGCGGTCACGTCGGTAAATTTGATACCTTTGATCTACAAATTCACAATTATTAATACTACTGTTAAGCCAGGTTTCTGTCAGAATTACTATATCATAATTATGTTGCAAGATGTTCTTGTAAATAATGTGTGTTTTAGTTCGCATTCCCCTAATATTCTGATAGTATACAGATGCGAATATATACAGAGAAAGTAATCTACACTCTTATTGAAGTTAAACAATAAATTTAAACTAACTTATTAAGAAATTCTACACTGGTTATCACAACAGCAGGTAAGTTTTCAGCTTTACGCTTTACTTCGCTTTTCTTCACTTGATAGCACTGTCCTTCTTCACTTGACAGCCCTGTCCTTCTGGACTTGATAGCACTGTCCTTCTTCACTTGATAGCACTGTCCTTCTTCACTTATTTTATTTTATTATTTTTATATTTTTTGTAATTTTTAGGACAAGACAATAAAGGCCGATTTCACCAACAATCCCTAACTATTCGGGGACAGTTTATTTCCTTTTAGGGGCCGCCTAGGGGTTGTTTCACTCTGACCTAAGTTTAAGGGTCACCTAGACAACTAAGGGACTTAGAAAACGAGCTAAGTGTCCCCTAACTGTTGGTGAAATTGGGAATAACTATATTAAATACCGAGTCCGTGTTTAGGTCATGTTTAATTATAATTAGTTCAATTTTAGAAAAACAAGGAAACATGTGAATCAAATTCTTGACATAAGGTTTCATCCCCAATATAGGGGATATTGGGGATAAATTTATATATTTAAGCGGGTACATAGAGGTTTCAGTCTATGTAAACCACAACCTTACTATCAAACAGGAAATGCGAATAATGACACAGTTCAGCTAATACGGGTATTGTGTACTACCATTGCATTCCGAAACCTATGCTAGCGTGGGACCAGGGCCCGAATTCTACTGTACACAAGCATACCACAAGCCTGGCACAAGCTTCAATACGACGCATTTGGTATTCTACTGAAACCGGAATCGCAATTCACAAGCGCCAGCCTGACGCCAGCCTACTTCGTATTCTACTGTCGGACAGTAGGCTGGCGTCAGGCTGGCGCTTGTGAATTGCGATTCCGGTTTTAGTAAAATACCAAATGCGTCGTATTAAAGCTTGTGACAGGCTTGTGGTATGCTTGTGTACAGTAGAATTCGGGCCCAGAATTTCGACTGCGTCGGAATGAAAGCCTGTAATGGTAAATCAATCTTAGCTCTGAGATCTCAACGCGAGAAAATTACAGATATCGAAGGGCGAAACTATCAGTGTTATACATCTGAGACACCTTTTTGTGCTGAGAGCGGTTGATTATTACTGGCCTGGCACAAACGGTGTAGAGCAAATACAAAATTTTACATGACAGGGTGTACAACGCCATAGCGTTTGTTTAGGGTACCGTACCCGAAGGGTGCCAAACGGGACCCTAATTACTAAGGCTCCGGTGTCCGTCCGTCCGTCCGTCAGCGGGTCCTAGAGCACGAACTGTAATAGCTAGAAAGTTGACATTTTCACAGAATGTGTATACCTGTTGCCGCAACAACAAAAAATACTGAAATATGAGAGATATTACAAATTAATAGGGGTCCCCATACAAGAGACGTGTTTTTTTTTTTGTTTTATTGTTTTTAGTGCATAAGTTGTGTTGTACGAAGGTACAGTACCCTTCTTGTGCGATTCCGACTCGCACTTGACCGTTTTTTTGTATTTGATTGAAACCTCCGAGGCCTAGTGGTTTAACGAAAGGCGATGCAAGCGTGAAACCAGAAGCGAACGACTTGTGCCCCTCGATGAGGATCTATCATAATATTTGTCTTGCCTTCTAAATAAATATATTCTTGTTCTTCATAATTCATAATTTCTTTATTGCACACAATTAATTGCAATGACAAAAAGTAAATAAAAACAGTGTACAAAGGCGAGCTTATCTCTAAAAAGAGATCTCTTCCAGCAAACCAAGTTCCGATGAGAGAGTTTGATATATCAGCAAGGGTCACGAGGGTAGACCTTTGTGTACAACAATATACCTACGAGATCTTATTCTTATTTTATATCGCTAAGGCTCGATATCTTCAATGTTCATCAGCTGAAGCCACGTCTATCTGCTTTAAGATCTTATCATTGAGCGATGGAGTCCAAATTAAGATGTAATATTGCGAATGGAAACATGAAAACCAGACGAAATAGGCTCACTAATTCTCCTCCATAGAGATTTGTGACATCGCTTGTTTGCGGCAGTCAGCGCAGATATACGGCCGAAATTAATAACCTATCTTCTATCCAGAATTAAATCTGCAGATTGCAGAATTAAATCCCACAGCGCAACTGTCAAATGTAACGCGTAATCTGCAGATCACGGATAGATATAGGTTATTGGGATCGGCCGTAAGTAGGTATGCCGTTATGGGGATAAAACATAACATTCTGTTCCTACGAATATCGAAAATTGTGGCACCCAAAAGAAAAAAAGTGTGCGATCGAAATGAAATAGGATTCTGTTATTTTATTTGAATAGTCTTGTTTAACCACAAAGACGGCTTAATTTTAAATGCGCTGAATTTCATATTACAATATAAATTGGTTTTTCCACACAAAAGATTACAATTTGGTTAGGCTTTCTTGCGAGAACCTAGGATTTAACGCCATGAAAATGTTTTATTGCTTTTAGCACTATTACCCACACAGAACAATCGAACGAACGTGTAAAGTACTACACTTATATCTAGTCTATTCTAGTTTAGCAGCTACATGAGTCATGTAACATGACTGATATGATAACCTAAAACTTCATAAACTGTTACCAAAACGATCGGAAAGAATCGAAATTGTTTATTCAGTTGAACTAACAGGAGAGTTGTGATCGTCATCCATGCTACTTCATTAAAATCATGTCTATTCTGATATCTCTATAATTAATATGTTAGACATGTTTTCAAATCACAAATGTTTAAAGGGTGTATCGATTCTTTTGATAAATCGATGTTTTTAAGCAATATCCCCCACTAACAGGCTAATCCTGAGATACACGAAACTATTTTGAAATTTAAGTTGTCACTTAACTAATTTAATCGCGAGAATCATAGGATAGTCATTTGTTTCAGTTGCTAAGCATTTGCTCAAATTAATGTTTCGTAAACTCAGGGTTAGACTGACATCCTGCCATATAACCTGTAATCTTTTTTCTACTGTTAAAAAAACTTTTGAGGATGTCAAGTCAACGCTTTGCCGTTTAGCGTTCCCTTTAGGCCCTGAAGTTTAGGGGATGTGTTCGGAAATGAGCAAGACTATTCCGATAAGCGGAGCACGAGTTAATATGCTGTGCGGTAACTCAACTCGAAACATTCGCTCGATTACTCATACATCGATAAAATTTTGTCGTAATGGGCTTACTTCTTATCTCGGTGGAATGTTCTTCGAGAACGAGGGAGGCGTGTAAACATTGTATGTTCATTTCATATTGTAGAGAATTTATCAAAGAGCTCTAGATAAGAGCTCTAGATATTAGATCAAGTGCCTGTTTCAAAAAGCACCGCGATAGTCCCTGTTAAACAGATACATCATTAATTTAGTATGTAAAATTACAGATTTTTTAGTATGTAACATTACAGTCAGAGATTACAGAGACTTCTGAAAAAGAAGGCCATTCGTGTAATTTATTTATGTGTGATTTGATCTTTTTTTTTGATATTATTATTATTTATAGCCATGGTAACTACAGACAATAATCTCAGAACAATAACTAAAGCATCTTTCATTCTTTGTCGATGGTTTGGTTTGGTTGGCATGTGATCTGTGGTTGGCGTAAACCATAGAGTAACTTATATCCGTAGCGAAAATTATATATTCATAGTTCATTCATTGTAAGTAAGCAAAGCAATTCGGTACAGAGGCATGATTCTCGCGCATTCGATATACGATATCTACACCTATATCGAGTGATTTCGCAAGGGAATCTGTCAATATAGGTCTCGATATCCGTATAACGAAGGCGCGACAATCATGCCACAGGTTCACTAATTTAAGTACATGATATGTAGATAGTATGTATAATCTCAGGAGATGAACTAAAAGTGTTCACAAATTATACGTTGTCATACATTAATCACATGAACATGGTTGATGAACATGGCCTATGAACATGGTTTCCGACTACGCGCTATCAGACTCTGGAACAAGCTGCCAAGTGCCATTAGAGACAGTCCGTCACTCGGAATATTTAAAAGTCGGTTGAAAGAACACTACCTTTCTCTTCCATATTAAATTTAAGTATTTGTATTTATGTATGTTTTATTTCCTATTTATATCCATTAATTCTGGTATATATGTACGTATTTGTATGTAGTTTATATTTTTGTTTATTTTTTTTTACTTAAGTATTTGATAGAGATAAGCTCGCCTTTGTACATGTCATTTCCATTTTTAATAATAATTGTCATAATGTATTGATTTGTGTGCAATAAAGTATAAAGTAGGTAAGTAATCAAAGGTCTGTCCATTGTCCATTGTCCTGTTACAATTTATGACGGCCATATTGCATACGGGCTATTTGTTGTCGACAGGAGAGCAAACTTAGTTAGTTCCCGACTTGTGTGACTTGTACTTGGAATATTTGATAGTTTGTGTTCGAGATTAGTCTCAACGTGTCAGAGTTGTATCATAAACTGTGTTTGGAATAGATAGTGATGATTTGTGTTAGATTTAGTGGAACAAACGGGATAACTAGTCGACGGCTTGGCTCAAAACGGATATTATATGCCGATCTCTTCAACTTCAATTTTAGTTCATGGCAATCTGTCTTATGCCAGACAATTTATGCCAGTGTCATGTGATGACGAAACATGTGAGACGCGTGCCGATCTCTGTAGCGTTGCGGTTAGAGGTTCTCCCTCCCAAGAAAGGTTCGAATCCCGGCTGTGCTCCGTTATATGTGTGTTATGTTGTTGATTCTGGTACCCACGACACGGGTACCTACCTGGTGTGGTGCCAGAAACAATGCATGTGTATAAATGTTTAAAACATTTGAAACCTTCAACATCATCGTCATCATTAGACTGTCATTGAACCTATTGAGAATGGCCATTCTGTCAAGTTGTACAGAATTAACGTGCCTAACAATCCCTTTGGAAGAAGGACATAGTGGTTCTCAAGTAAATGAAAAACTTTTTATAAACGTTTTTGTCTATGACTGTATTATCGGGTTTGAATCCCGGTTGGGAACAAAAAAAACCCCCAGGTCTTGGATGTTTACATGTTTGTGATGTCGCTGTTTCTGGTTCCCACGACACAGGGTATCCTAGTGTGGGGCCAGAAGCAATGTATGTGCCTGTATGTAAATGTTTGTTTGTTGTTTATGTTCTTATTAGGGTTCCGCACACAAAGGGTTAAAAACGGGACCCTATTACTAAGACTCCGCTGTCCGTCCGTCTGTCTGTCTGTCCGTCGGTCACCAGGCTGTATCTCATAAACCGTGATAGTTGGACAAATGAAATTTTCTCAGATTATGTATTTCTGTTGCCGCTATAACAACAAATACTAAAAAACAGACTAAGATAAATATTTAAGTGGGCTCCCATACAACAGACATGTTTTATTTCCGGTTTTATAGATAATGGTAGGAACCCTTCATGCGCGAGTCTGACTCGCACTTGGTCGTTTTTTTTTTACTTTTATTTAACCCTCTTACTTAACTATCTATTGTTCTCCATTGTTCGGTTGGTCGACCGGTGTGCTCCTGATAGTGAAGAGGTGGGTGATATATAAATATGCACTTGTTTGCTGACACTCGTAGCTTCTGTTTGGTTTCATATTTTAGCTATGGGAGCCTCGTCAACATTTGGTCCTTCCTGCAGTATGAGTATAGTGTGGAAGACCTGTTTCGCCTGGCGAAACACCAAATTGTACCCAGTGAAACAGCACTGAAAGATAAAGAGCAACCCCTTTAAGCTATTATCTTATTTTAATATAATATTTGTCATCGTCAAATAACAGATATAACAATAATTCCACTTACAGAGTCGGATAGAACATAGAAAATTATACAAACATATCTCACGAAATAAATGTCCCACTATTTCACAGATTCTATTTTACTGTCCTATTTGTATACAGTTCAAACGACTCTCCGTGATATTGCTTTCGTCGTACAAAAGTTGTATAGCTCCAGAGACTATATCTAATTGACTGCGCCTGCGGGGGAATGCGGCTCGCCAAACGTTTATTGTATGTACGATGACGGGCCGCCTTCGCAGCGGCTGACCAATCACAGCTCTCTTACCTCGTCCCCCGCCGTAAATTGGTGAGTTGTGTTGTGTTTCAAAGGAAAATGTATCTATGCGCTCTCCACTGGATAAGTGCTCCCTGTATTAGCACACATTTGTTGCCCACGCGTTAGAACCCTCCATTTTATGTAGATTCATATTTTCAGGCTCGAGTGGGCTCGGATATTGTTCTTTTATTATAGTTTGCTTTACGACCCAGTGCGCGATCTTGTGTGAAGATCGCGGCAACACTTAAAGAGATATAGAGATAGAGGGAAAGTAATAAATATGAATAGATGAGTGAAACAGTCTCCGAATGTCCGAAATACATAGTTTTAACCAGACGCGATGGGAGATAATTGCCTTTATTTTGGTATTAAAACAATATTCCTTTCACAAGAGGCTTGCTCTTAATCACAGGAAGGGTAATCAGGATAAAACCCAAGACATTCTCAAACCGGCCATTTGCAAAGAATTTACAAAAGTGGTTTCAGCCCTAGTCTCATTAGGATCGTGTTGAAGACAAATCTGCTGCAGACTCGATATACTGCAGAATAAACGGCTAGTCGTTAAGCTACAAACGAGTGTAAGGCTTCGTCAAGCAGAGCATTAGTTACCAAAACATGTGCAATCTTCGACCAGAACAAGTGGGTAGAGCTCGTCTAAGCTGAAATGACGCGCCCCACTCCTTGGTTTTGTATTTACTTTTCATACAAAACCAAGGAGTGGGGCGCGTCATTTCAGCTTAGACGAGCTCTAGACGGATGACGTCATAGCCATAGCTGGTAGGCAGTGGACGCGGGAGGCTCAGGACCAGAGTATATGGCGTAGTGAAGAAGAGACCTACCCAGCTGTAGGCTGAGTGATAGTGATGATGGCGAAATGCAATCTTCAATCTCCCAGGTTAATTAGATAGATAGATAGATAGATAAATCATTTATTCAAAGGACATGGTACACACACATAAATTTATAACAAAAAAAAAACAATTTAAATAGACGGCACTTAATAGCACGCACTATGCAATTAATAGTAGGTACCTACAGCTGTGTGGTTACGTGACTGTACCACGGCAGTAAAATGGCCCTGACTCAGCAATGTCACAGACGAATCTGTGACGCTGGTATTCTGCCAGGGCCAAAGCGGACGCACAACAGTGGCTCAAGTACTTACACAATTTAATTTATATAAGTAATTACATAAGAAAAACAAAATTAAATAATGAAATTAGTTATGTTATTAATGGAATTGAAAATTGAAATAATTGGTATTAGAAATTTAATTGGAATTGAATTGGCAATAAAAAGAAAAAAAAAAATGTTGTGTATTATTATCTAACATATTGAAAATGGATTATAATGGTGATTAGCTTTAATTTAAATAGATATAATAGTTCAATGTCAGAATGTAGGTAGTCGTAAAATCTTTCCTTTTAGTTGCGTACCGTCCCTCAGCCTTCTGCTGGAGAATTAATTTATTTCTGTATGCTAAATGGTTATCAAATATACCGAAACTTTAATGAACATTTTAACGAAAATAATGTCTTAGACAAAAAGAACCATCTGGGCCGAATTAACCATTGAACAACTGGCTAAAACTGGGCCTCTGGGCGCCTATGTCACCCCGTATGTGAAAAAGCATGATGCTATGAATGCTATGTTGTTGAATTATTATGACAAAAACTGGTTCAGTTGGGATGCATAATTATGTATCTATAAAACACGGACCTTTCTGGGAAATTGTCGCTTTTTTCGCGTATATATACACATATTATTATGTTTTAATATATCCATCGTTGACAAATAACAAATATTCTTTGACAAAATGTCGTCTGAAAAAAAAAAACTGAGATAATTCAGTTTGAATATGTAATACAGTTTAACTTTGATGTCTTGATAACGTTAGATAGGTAAATAGATTTATATTTGTACACAACAATTATGGTTGTGTGTGCCGTATTACTATTACACGTCCCTTTAATATTGTTAGTAAAATGTATCTACTCAAAGACTACATAGATATCAATTTAGTTTGTTGGTTAAAAACCAGTATTAGGATATAAGATGTGAATAGTTTTAATACTATGTGCATTAGGCACTTTAGATCTTATGAAGGTGTTCCAATCTGCGACATAATAATTACTTATGCTGAGCTACAACAATGACCGTGTCTTGTTTGGTATGTATAAATTTTAATTGAATAAAGACCCTTGAAAAACAAACAAAAACAAACACAGTTTAACTTAATTTTAGTTTATACAAGTACCATACAAAAATGGTCAATAATATACCTTGCGATAACTTTATTACCCATATAATGGAGGCTTTCTTCTGTTGAACAGTACCCTTACTGGAAATCTGCATTTTTCTGTTCATTGTAAATTACACCATTTTGAATGCGAAGAGGGTCATTAGCTGAACGCTGAAAAACTTTTGTACTGAGCTTTTACGCAACAAGTTACAGCGCGAGTTTTTATAGTTTTTGCAGGTATTTTCTTGGTTACCTGAGCCCGGGTCCCTTAAGAGACGGATAATCAGTCAGATAACTTTTTTTGACACTACGATATTATTATGGTATTAGAGATAAGCTCGCCTTTATACACGTTTTCTATGTTTTTTATTGTCCTATGTAACTGTTTGTGTGCAATAAAGAAATTATGAAATTAATTATGTCCTCCATACTGTTAAAGCTTGTTTAGATCGAGTTGGCTAAATCTTGTAAATAGGTTCAAAAAGCTTTTCAGAAAACCACTTTGCACCTCTTGAATTTTTCCACAGGACTACAGTATTTAACAGACCTATATTCCTCGTGTTTTTATTGGTAACATATCTGGTATTTGTCATTTCCGTTAATTGTTATATCCTCTGGAGACACTCACTTTCACTCATATTTTTTAGTCATATCCGCAAACGAAATTGAAATAATTATGTACGGTATTCAGATTTGGCGCGGTTTGTTTATTTTGTAAATTTTCCACAACTTTTTAGTTATTCGCTCCGTGTTTCGATATTAATTCTGTAAGGTTGTGTCTCTGTTGTCATTTATCGGTGTCAATTATAGATGGACGACTAGGAAACTTTCCGGGAAAATTCCCGGAATAAACCCGGAATCTTCCGTTTCTTCCCACCCAGTGGGTATTCATGTGGGAAGATTCAAATTGTATTTTTTCTTTGTTCTTTATTGACATAAAGCAATAGTTTATGCATAGTTTATCATATTTCTGAAATAAAATTTTAGTTTTAAGGGTTCCGTACTACTGTACTACTTCGTCGCCATCTTGAAAATTTTGGTAACTGAACCGATTTGCTTCAAAATCGATATCTTTGGATTCGGGTGGAGTCTAATCCTGATTCTGAAGTCACATTTCTTTATTGACATAAAGCAATAGTTTAAGCATAGTTTATCATATTTCTGAAATAAGATTTTAGTTTTAAGGGTTCCGTACTACTCTACTACTTCGTCGCCATCTTGAAAATTTTAGTTACTGAACCGATTTGCTTCAAAATCGATATCTCAAGATCCGGTTAGAGACCAATAATGATTCTGAAGTCAGATTTTGAAAAAGTCGCCACCATCTTGAACTTTTTACACGTTTTAGTTACTGGCCTGATCTGCTTCAAAATCAATATCTTTGGATTCGGTTGTAGCCCAATCATGATTAAAGATGAGTTTTCACCTGGTTTAAAACACAATGCGCAATTTTTATAAAAAAAACTTCAGTAGTTCCTGGTCGAGCATTGGTTGTGGTCTTTGTATTATATGTATGTATGTATTTTCAAAATGTGACTTCAGAATCATGATTGGACTCCACCCGAATCCAAAGATATCGATTTTGAAGCAAATCGGTTCAGTTACTAAAATTTTCAAGATGCCGACGAAGTAGTAGAGTAGTACGGAACCCTTAAAACTAAAATCTTATTTCAGAAATATGATAAACTATGCTTAAACTATTGCTTTATGTCAATAAAGAACAAAGAAAGAATACAATTTGAATCTTCCCAAATAAATACCCATTGGGAGGGAAGAAACGGAAGATTCGGAAAGTTTCGGAAAGTTTCCGGGCAGAATCCCATCTATAGTGTCAATCGATTCGGTCGATCGGATTATCTGTGTCGAGTACGCATTTTAGTACAAACTTTTTTTTTATTGGCTGCGTTCAATCGATCTCTCTTGTGATTGGGTCTGTCAGCCGGAATATTAATGTAACTTATTAGTGACAGTAGTTTTTCCTGTGTACTGTAAATACAATTAAAAGTTTACTTTTAGTCCCTAAGGAATAAATGAGCTACTTTAGTCCCTGTTTTCCGGGACTAAAGTAGCTCTTTTTGAATAGATATGATGAAAATATTATTTAATATGTCGACAACCTTACTCACTTTATTATCACAACTAAAAACCCGCTTATGCTGCGGTAATGAACTCATTACTACTGCGCTCATTAACGTGAAATGTAATTTTCATCACATCTATTCAAAAAGATCTACTTTAGTCCCGGCAAACAGGGACTAAAGTAGGTCATTTAGTCCCTAGGGACTAAAAGTAGCTTTTTAATTTTATTGCCAGTACAAAGGAAAAAAAATGCTGTCACTAATCATTTTCACTACCACTCAGGCTGACAGACCCAATTAAAAGAGAGATCGATTCAAAACGCGCCAATAAAAAAAAAGTTTGTACTAAAATGCGTACTCGACACAGATTAGATAATCCGATCGACCGAATCGATTGACACCGATTGGTGACAACAGAGAAACAACCTTACAGAATTGATATCGAAACACCGACCAAATAATTAAAAAGTTGTGGAAAATTTGTAAACAAAGCGCGCCAAATCTGAATTCTGTATGTAATTATTTCAATTTCGTTTTCGGATACGAGTAAAGAATATCTATGAGTGAAAGTGAGTGTCTAACTCCAGATGATAACAACAAACGCGAATGAAAAATACAAGATCTGTTACCAATAAAATCACGAGAAATATAGGTATGTAAAAACTGTAATAAATCCTGTAGAAAAATTCAAGAGGAACAAAGTGTTTATCTGAAAATGCTTTTTGAACCAATTTTCAAGATTTAGCCAATACTAAACAAGCTTTAACTATGTGGGGGACATATTCGTAATTGGTAATTTCTTTATTGAAGGTACTAACACAAGAATGACATACAGAAAACTTATAATAGATAACAAGAGATTTCTTCTAACAAACCATTACACACGACGACATATCACGACTATTCACGACAATTGTGTAAATAAATATAGGGTGTAACAGAAAGGGGTGTATAAGTCGAAAGAAGGTTGTTAGCGACATCATTTTGAACAACTTTCACTATGGGACTGACTTGATCAGAGCAACATTATTTTTCACTCCACCATACTATCAGCGCTAGGCCCGAAATGTACTGAGTTGATAAAAATAAAGTTGCTCTGATCAAGTCGGTCCCATAGTGAAAGTTGTTCAGAATGATGTCCCTCTTTCCGCTTGTACACCCCTTTCTGTTACACCCTGTATAGGTACATGTATGTTATTTTATTGATTAATTACTACTTTTCTCATAGAGGGTGATGAAAAGTAGAGTGTCCACCTCAGGAGTAAAAACTATTTTTGGCTCGAGTGATGTACTTTGAATCCCTCGCTCCCTCAGGATTCTACTTTTGAGTCCCTCGTTACACTCGGGACTCAACTCTAGAATCCCTCGGTCGCTCAGGATTCAAAAAACACTCTCGCCCTAAAAATAGTTCTTTACTCCCTTGGTAAACAATCTACTATTTAATCACAGAAATGCACGTGAATAAAATTTATATTCCAAACTTTGAAGCTTAAGTTTTGGTTTTCATTAATTAAACTGAGGTGTTTAAGGAAACGTGCTGTGTATAAAGCAGATTATAATAACCGGCCAAGTGCGAGTTGGCCTCGCGCACGAAGGGTTCCGTAACATTATCAGCAGTTCTAAAGTGCTGTGCGAGCGAATGTGGACCGGAATAGCGGTCAAACGGGCGACGAGCCTACTGTACTGTGGGAACCAATAGCTTTGCAGAGGTCGACATGGTTTAAATTGAAGTTAATTTTGTCTTCTTTAAATGATGCAAAGTGACAATAGAGGTCATACCCTTCCTTCACTGAGATATTGAGCAGCTTAACCGATTTTTAACCGACTTCCCAAAGGAGGAGGTTTACAATTCGTCCGGATGTTTTTTTTATTTTTTATGTATGTGCCCCGATAGCGCCTTCGGCCTACACGGATGGACCGATTTGAAAAACTATTTTTTTGTTTGAAAGGGTTTACCTTCCCATTGGTCCCATTGACACCAGGTCAGGATCTGATGATGGAATCCTGGAGAAATCGAGGGAACTCTTCAAATATTATAGGCAGACCTGATTTTTGTATTTTTCATAATAACTCGTGCAAATGCACATGGTAAGCATAATATTGTGATGCGGAACTGCCTCTATCGCCACCAGATCTGCTCAATACTAGGTACAAATACAAGCGTGGCTGACGGGCAGGCAACGCATAGCCTAAACCGGTGGACCTAGAGCCATGAAACTTTGTACGGAGGTTCCTTAGTAGCGTGGGGTAGCACGGATATGGGATTTGACAAAATTAATTCCCCATAAGGGATTACAGTTTGTATTAAACTCAATCTATTCAAATAGGGTTTGTGGAAGTCGGTTTTTTCTTTTTGTTTCAATTATAACAAAACATATTCAAAACCCTTTGCAGGATAGTCTACTACTTTTTGCTGAAAACCGCATCATGATTTGTCTACCCGTTTAACCACTAGAGTGCCTTGGACACATATTATAGAACGATCGAAAGAACGACCAACCGACAGACGAAACACATCGACGGATTCTGATGCGGTTTCTGTAAATGGTTGTATACTGTGAGTGTTCTTGGATAAGTTTTGTTTAAATCGGTTCAGTCGTTAAAAGTAATTGGCTTAAACCTTAGACTCAAGAAATTAATAGGGTGACGAGCCTACTTTTGAGGAAATGTACTGTAGCAAACAATAGCTGCAGAGAGCCCGCCATGGTTTCAAATTGTAGCTAATTTAGTCTACTTTGAAGCACGCAAAGTAGGTGGGTACTAAAGCAAACAGACCCTTCTTTTACTGACATGTTGAGCAGAAACTGAAAAATTACCGAAAATTTCATGGTTTTTTGGGTACACCGCCGCTCATACAGCACTTGGGAAATTACAAATCTGGCATTTTAATGCTGGTTTAAGCCCTAACAACTTATACAAAAGTCAGATCGAGCTGACCTTACGCCAAGCACGTCCCCTTTGTCATGTTTAAAATGACTGTAATAGAATAGAAGCAAAGGCCAAAAATAAGAAAGGGAATTTCTGTGATGTACTTACTTATAATATACTAGTTGTTATTTTTATCCCTACCCCGTTATTTCAGCCCTTTCATCCAATATGACAAGAAAAGTGTACCCGACACTTTATCAAATAAGTCTTGTGTTGCGGTGCGGTGACGGTCTCTTTGCTGTTGGTTCAGGATGAACGACCGAGTTTATTATTTATGTTCTTGTATACAGAACCGGAATCAATATTGTACTTGAAATTAAGGTGCGACGGAAATAATTTTTAAGGTTCCGTACCCAAGGCTGCCGAACGGGACCTTATTATTGAGCCTCCGCTGTCCGTCTGTCTATCAGTTCGTCTGTCTGTCTGTCACGAGGCTGTATCTCACGAACCGTGATAGCTAGACAGTTGAAATTTTCACAGATGATGTATTTCTGTTGCCGCTATAACAACAAATACTAAAAGACATGATTTTTTTGCCGTTTTTATAGATAATGGTACGAAACCCTACGTGGGCCCGACTCGCACTTGGCCGGTTTTATTTACAGTTTTAATACAGGGTGTATCAGAGAGGTGTTGTCATATTTCCGGGCGTTATTTTGGTGACATCATTGTGAACATCGTTTATTATCAACTTCTCTATACAAATCATAGTCTGGCACAAAACAAATAAAATTGATCTGATCAAATCGGTTTCATAGTGAAAGCTGTTCAGAATTATTTTCCTAAATAACAAACCCTTAAAATATGCTGTTCAAACCTTGCGTAAATTTCAAGCAATATAAAAAATGTACGGCTTTGCAACTATTTTTTTTACAAGCCTGTAATGTCCCACTGCTGAGCAAATAAAGGCCTCTCTCCCCCTCTTCCACTCTTTTCGATCCTGAGCGGTCTCCTTCCACTCTTTATCCCATAGACCCAATTTGCAACTATCAAAGTAGAAATGTTTCGTTAAACGTGCGTTAAACATACTGGCTAGCCTCCTATCTCCTATCACGTAAAACAAGTGTGTCTTGGCCACCCCATAGTAAATATCTAATACGTCATTCAATAGAATACCTACGGCACTGTGTTTGGTATGAATACTAGGCAATATGTACAATAATAATTATGCTACAAGCAAAAGGCCTCAGTAGCACGGTATATCAGACACATCTGCTTTATGGAGCTTTCCATGAGCTTTCCGAGAGTATTTTGACTCAGTGGAGGATATCGTCCGCGCCATTGAGAAGTAAGTGACGCGAAAAAGAGGGCGAATGCTTTTTCTATAGAGGAATATTTTCTCTTTCGATATTAAGGAGTCAACATGTGAATCCCTGAAGCGTTGTCTGAGCGAGAAATGTAAGGCCCACAAGCGCTACAAACGGTTCGGAAATCCTAGAGATTACGATGCTTTTTCAATTTTACGAGCAAGGGCCAAAGAGTTGATTGAAAACTGCTACAAATCGTACATATCAGATATTGAAGAATCTCTCCACACCAATCTGAAGAGTTTTTGGTCATATGTTAGGAGTAAGAGAGCAAGCCATTCCATCCCACAAACCATGTCCTTTAACGGTGAGACATTATCGACGGGCTCTGGTGTTTGTGAGCTCTTTTCTAAATATTTCTCGTCTGTATTCGAAAAGTCTTCGCCATCTGTTGACTCGAACAACACTAGGGATCGCAGCCTGTCAACTATATCTAATGTCCATATATCCCCCGCCGATGTACTCAAAAAGATCAATAAACTTGACAGCAATAAAGGACCAGGTCCAGACGGTCTCCCCCCTCACTTTATAAAATTATGCGCCAAAGAACTGGCAGCTCCCCTGTCCTTGCTCTACACACGCTCTCTCGATCAAGGTATATTCCCCAGCATTTGGAAGACAGCGAATGTAATCCCAATTCTGAAGTCTGGTGACAGTACAAAATGCGATAATTATAGGCCAATTAGCATTCTGTCATGCCTTGGTAAAATATTTGAATCGCTTATATATACAGCTATTTACTCAAATATTAAAAGCTCCATATCACCACTTCAGCATGGATTTGTCGAAGGAAAGTCAACTATGTCCAACCTCCTCGAATATCACACCTTCCTAAGTGATGCGCTGGGCAGACGTAAACAAGTCGATTCCATCTACACTGACTTCCGAAAAGCTTTTGACAAAGTGAATCATGACCTTCTGGTGAAGAAGGTCTCCTCCTATGGTATCCATGGATGTCTGCTCAGATGGATTGAATCTTACCTCAAAAATCGAAGTCAAATAATTGCCATAAACGGTTTTAAATCAGCTCCTATGCCTATGCCGTCTGGTGTTCCCCAAGGCTCGCACTTGGGTCCCCTGTTGTTTATCATATTCATTAATGATCTTGTAGATCTCTTGCAAAGTAACTGTCTACTCTATGCTGACGACCTTAAAATCTTCAAAATCATTAACACAATAGACGACTGCGTATCCCTACAACGTGATCTCGATACATTGTCCCAATGGTGCACATCAAACCTCATGTTCCTCAACGTATCTAAATGCTTCCTAATCACATTCTCCAAAAAAAAAAATAACAAATAACATCTCGTTTACCTACAAGTTAGACGACATTATTTTACAACCAAAGGATTCTATGAGAGACCTAGGAGTAATATTCGACAGCAAATTAACGTTTAGAAATCACTATAACTTTCTTGCTTCGAAATGCAATAAACTTAATGGTTTCATTCTACGTATCACTAAGGGATTTAAAAAACCAGAGAGCCTAATCGCCCTATACCTAAGTCTCGTTAGAAGTCAGGTCGAGTATGGCTCCTTAATCTGGACTCCTCAATATGCAGTACACGAGGAGAGAATAGAGCGCATACAGCAGATCATTCTTAGAGCTGCAGCAGGACGACACGGGCTTAGGCGCAAACTTGCTGGCTACGAGGCTAAACTTGAGCATTTCTGCATAGACACCCTGGCTAAAAGGCGTAAGATTTGTGAGGTGACATATCTGCATAAAATTCTTCACTGCAATATCGACACTCCCCTACTGTCATCAATAAATATAAACACGCATTGCCTAAATACGCGCACGAAAAAGAAAATATTTTACATCCCAGTCTGTAAAACAAACACAGAGTACAACGGGCCCATCCTTAGAATGTGTCGTACGGTAAACGACTTAAGCTTGGTCGACGACGAGATTGACATATTCAACTCGAGACCAGGCTTACTAAAATACCATTTGAGACGAATCTTATAATAAGTCATAATTATTGTTTACATTATCTTTCATTTTTGAACTTCATGTTTACTCCAACTTTAATATATCCTGTGTGTATACGTAGTGGGTTTACAACTAGAATTAATCTGAAAATATCTAAGTTATATGTAATGTTGTATACCTGTTGTATAGACCTTAATAAATAAATAAATAAATAAATAAATAAATAAATAAACATAATATCTAGTCTGTAGCTCTTTTCTGTTTATTGTGATATCAATAACTACACATATACAGGGTGTAACAGAAGGGTATAGTCATATTTTAGGGGGCTGTTAGGGAGACCTTTCTGAGCAACTTTTGCTATGAAACAGATTTGATCAGAGCAACTTTATTATATACATTTTTAATACCTACGCATAATTTAAGATACTCTACCTCAATAAATAAACCTAGCTAACTCATTGTTAGCACTGGGATTCGAACCAGAATTGTGAGCTAACCCTATAGATGGATGTACATCTACCGACATGTAAGACCGGCAGGCATCGGTTTTTTATTGCGGTCTATGAATTCCTCTAGAACGTCTACCATCCAACTCCCGCAGGCAAATATTAGCAAAGACAGATTCATAGGAATTCATAGACAACAAACAATATCCGTTGCACGCCTGCGTTGCGTGTCGGTAGGTAATTTTTACTGGTGATGTATGTTAAATTTGGTGTTGGCGTTGGTTAATATCGTTGGGAAAACCCAGCGTCAACTCGAGATGACATTAATATTTTGCAGAACGGAGCCAACTTCATCGTCGCTGTGTCGACATTTAGCGAAAGGGGTAAGAGGAGGGGGTCGGGGGTGGAGAGATGACTTCAAAGAAACTTATCTTAGGGTGTGTTTGCATGAAGCACTACTTTATTTAGATAAGCCAAATATTATAAGAACATAATAAATGCGCGACTTTACTGCTGGTTTATGTTGTAAGTAATGTTTGTCTGTTCTGCTGTTTTGTGTATTAGCACAGGGTGCTCATCCCATACAAATTAGACTTAGTAACCTTTCGTAAAAAAGAGATGGCATTAGGAGTAAGATTTGTACCATTTGTACTTTAAACGCCATGGTTTCAGTTAACATACTTCTAGGTGGAGCTAATCTTAGAATAAATCCTATAGTATGTCTAAGCGCCATCTCGTAGTATTTGCAATTTTCCGATGGTGTTGCAACAAGAGATAATGGCCTCAAACTAAAGAAGTTTCCGTAGCATCTCGGTTTACGCCGGTGTCATATTTTGTTCTAGGTGGTCTATCTGTATTAGTATAATATTGTAGTATCTGTGGTATTGGTAAGTAAATAAAGGATAAAATGGCGATGCTTTACAGCAATTCAGCTAATGATATTAAGCTGATCCGCAAAGTTACCACGACCGCCCTAGTTTTGGTAGGTAAAATAAATGAAGTATTGGAACGAATGGTTTCGATAGTGATTTTGATAGTTTGATAGCTGAAGGGCCATTTGCACCAAAAATTTAATAATGATTAGCGTCCTAATCCTAACTCTATTTAGCAGCTGTCAAAATGTATGAAATGTGTCAAACTTAAATTGTGATTAACGCGCTATTTTTTTACGAAGATCACTAAATAAAATTATATTGCTACACATAGGTCATTCAATGGTTTGTAGAATAGTTGTTGTAGACGTGAAGCGCTTGAAGACCAGTAATATTCATTGCTTCACACATCAGAAACGATCGTACGGTTAGCGACATCTGGCACTTACTGGATGGGTGTCCGTTTCTGTGTGACATTTATTTCGGACGCCTTTGTGTTTCGAGGTTCCGGCTACTATCGCTACTCGGTGGTAGTAGTCGTAAAGCTATGTTAGAGGCCCTATATGGCAGCTTGATAATAACTTTTGACAGCCAGGCCACTAGCCCGACACCCCTTCACCGACCCGCACTAACTCCTCAAGAGGATAGAAACTGGTAGCGCGCTATTCCAGCGTGCCTTATCCTAGCGTGTTGGAATAGGCTCAATCTTCCGGGTAAAGATCTGTGCCGCTCGATCGGACTACATTCATATTATCTTATTTATATTATTATTAAGTCAAAGATGTTCACAAACCTTAGTTATCCTCCTATCTCGTTAGACCATGAACTCACCCGTACTTAACCAAACTTAATGCATAGCTTACGAACACCCGCCATCTTAAACGGGTCTCTAATAGCGCTGCAAATCCTAGGGCTTATTGTAATTGCTACGTTAGTATGTTATGTTATTTATTACCTACTTACTGAATAATCAAACAAACAGAGACGAATGGATGGCGCTGGAGGAGGCCTATACCCGTGATGGGCCTTCAAATTAAAAATAACTAACATAACTATTAATTATCTATACAATTAAAATATTTAAATTATGTTAATACTTACTTAAAAATTAATATCGAAATCTATAATTGCATATAATAATTATTATTTTCTATTATTTTTTTAAGAAATAAAGGCTTTTTTTATGTATTTTTTATTTATTTATTTTTTATTTATTTATTACCTAATAATCCTGTCCTATAAGTCTAACAATTGGGTACTTTATCCTGAGGTCGTCCAGTGTTGACTATGAACGAGCTTGAAGGGCATAGTACCATAAAAACAGGACACGCACAGTATAGGTGCACATGAAGAATTTTTGATGTAGACCTTGGCAAGAAAAGATAGAAAATATGTGTTTTTCAGGACTACTGCGTTTTCTTAGAGAAATCTGTGTGACATAATATTTCTTAACCGCACAAATACATTACAAACCTTATGGACGTAGTTACTAGCCTATTTTTCGCAAAACAACTCTTTTGTTTGACCATGTTAGAATGTACCTTTGTTGGCATACTCACTTAGATGTTGTATTTACTCATGTCATATTTGATATAGTTTTTCATTAGCTCTTGTTGATACCTAAGCAATGTAATACAGGAAAACAAATAGAGATAAGTAGAGACTTCCAATATTCCAAGCGTTTGTTATAAAAATTTATACAGGCACAAGTTGCTTCTGGCCCCAGGCTAGGATTCCTGTGTCTTAGGATACAGGTGACGTCACAAACCTTTAATTGAATCATCCAAATAAGAGGATTCATTTTCCTTCCGATTATTATGACCCCTCTTGGAAAGAGACCGACCTTTTAACTGAAGTTTTCACAAGATTCATATAATTGATATGAGGTAAGAATATAAATAGTGGGATCCCGGGCTATCTTAAGATCGAAACCTTCGCCAGACAGAATCGACTTGAAATGCAATTTCACGAATCATTTGTATTTCAATGTAAATCAGAAAACTTCAAAAGGGATTGCTCATTTGAATTTTAAATCCTCTTTGTTGGTGTCAAGAATATAAAGTGCCGAGATGACAGTGAATACTCAATTCGAAATTGATTTTGTTACAAAAACTTTGTTTTAGTTAGTTTGTACGACCAAAAAAATATTTGGGAAAAAACACGATGAGTTCGGTGATCAACCCCCTTATTCGCTAACTCAGTGATGATCACTCAATGATGATCCGTAAAAATTATGAAGTTATTGGTGTCGTTCAATTATCGTGTAAGCCAAGGATATCAAAATAAGCTGGCTAATATTATTTCATGATTGTAGGCCAACGGGAAGTACCCTGTAGGTTTTGGGTCCATTGCGATTTCATGAAATCCAACAATTTTACTGCATAAACGGTCGTAGCGTTCGATTGCGTTGACCTAGAAGGTTGATTTTTTCACAACTGTATGCGACAACAGACCCTAACAATTGATATAAAATTCAGATTGCTACGTCCACGCGTTCTTAATAGTCTTGACATACAGGCGGACGGACGGACAACAAAGTGAACCTCTATAAGGGTTCCTTTTTTGTCTTTTATGAATCGGAACCCTATGAATATTTTGTCTCATAGTAGATTACTATTTTAATAAAAGAGGCACTTTATAAATGTATTTATTGGTAGTCTATCACACGATGAAGAGCTCCCTGGTCTAGTGGGTTTCACGCTTGCTTGTCACGCAAGAGATGCAGGATCACATCCCGCTCCCCATGTAGGTACCAAATATCTGGGAACCGAGCTTTGCTTGGCAGTTGGTGGCGCAAACACAATAAAATATTACATTTACATATTCTGCATTAACATCACTAAATATGCTGCTCTGTTTTGAAACAGCTGCAAACGAGAAGCAAACAGGCATGTTGTGTGCCTATTTGCTTAAAGCAAGCAAGGAGGATGAATAGCATATTTTTTTAAGACATATAAAATAAAATAAATTTAGATTCGACCTCATTTGAACGAGACTTTTTTGTGTGAATTTTCGAGAACACCCGCCAAAAGTTTCATGTGATATGAAGTCGCAATGAGAAACAAAATTTTTGATTGTCATTGGAATTTATGCCTTACTTTCATTGTACCACACCTCGGACACTCCATAGAACGCTCGTAAAATAATCACCTATTACTACCACATAACCAAATGATATTTGTATACGTGCAAATGTGTGCGTAAACTTTGCTAGGGCTGGTGGCGCGGCAAATGCAGTGATATTAAGTATACGCGTCGTCACTCGTCAGGCGTTCAGCCCTGTCTATTGATCCTTTATCCAATCCTTTGACGCCAGGGGTGGGGTGCGGTATCTGAATCAGCGCGGGGAAGGGAGTGGCCGTTCTGTACGGAGTACTATTATCTCTTCTGTGGTTGTACTAAAGTGAAATTGCCAATCCTTTTGAGGAAATCATGAAATCTCGGAAATACGTGATTTGTCAGTTATTAAACCTAGTTCGATCGATTTTTTACCCCCAAAAACACAATATTGCACATCGAAAACTACAGCGCCTTTTTTTAGAACTCAAAACATATGGTTACTTTTGACGGCTTGGTAATTTAGTCAAAAGTCGCTCATTTTTTTTGTTTACATTACGATGTGATTGTGTTACATGTTTGTAATGTCGCTGTTTCTGATTACCACGACACAGGGTATGCTAGTGTGGGGCCAAAAGTAATGTATGTGACTCTATATCGTTACATACCAATATTCATCGTTTAAAGAGACAGGCTACGCGGGCCCTGGGGTGGGGGGCCCTGCGCACCTAATAGTCGATGAGATAAAATTAATCGGACGCTCCGTGTTTCGGATGGCACGTCAAGCTGTAGGTCCCGGCTACTAATCACTACTTTGTAGTGATTAGTAGTCCTTTAAAAACCCCTTCACCAACCCGTGTTACTAAGGCATTGACGTATACAGGGTGAAATTAAATTAGCTGACCATATTTTGAGGAATGATAGTACCCATCATTGTGAACAACTTTCCCTATGAAACATATGGTCGCAAATGAAAAAACTATTTGTCCCCCAGTACATTGCCCCGATCAGCTGATTTCAAGTAACTATGGGAGACCCAAAAATTTTTTTCGTTTGCAATTATATGTTCCTTGGGGAAAATTCTTCATAAAGATAGGTATTATCATTCCCCAAAATATTGTCAGCTAATTAAATGTCACCCTGTATTTGTTTAACTTTTTGGAATCCAGGTATAATGCCTTTCCTCTGAAAATAAGAATCTTACCTGATTCAACTGAGTTTTGAATATCAATGTAATTAAACACATCATGTGATGATTTTCCTTTAATTCACACTTCATAATAATGACAGCACAACACCTTGCAACAAGACTTCTCGTCAACGAAAGAATAGATTTTCTGTACTTAACAAACACGTACTAAATATGCCTACTTCACGAAGATAATTATTAATTTTATTAAGCTTATAGCCATTTAATTTATTGCTCATATCTGTAGGACTGTTTCTTTACATATTTACAAAGTAAATCGTTAAAATATAATAATAATTTCTAATAATAAATGCGCAAAATCTTTACATTGAACCAAATAAATGCAAAAAGTAATATAACAGTTTTAATAGCAGTCCTACTCAATGACTAAAATTAAAATTAAGTGACTCTATGTCATAATTGTTTTTGCATGCTATAATTTAACTAGCTGGATGTGTGTATCTGACAGAAACTATATTATACCACCTTTGTATAACCATATCTATCGCAAATAAAAGTCTTTATCTTTTTATCTTTTATAGAATAAGTTATTAGATAGTTTTAAACACATAGTATACTTATTTATTTACAAAATATTTGTTAACATAGTATTTACGTATGTGTTTTCCCCTTTTGCTTTAAATACCGTACATGAGCCCTGGACTTTGGACAAATAATGAAATGCTGATGAATCGTACTCAGTATTGCCATATTTGTAATAAGAGAAAAATCTATATATATAAAAATGAATTGCTGTTCGTTAGTCTCACTAAAACTCGAGAACGGCTGAACGGATTTATCTTATCTTAGTCTTGAAATGTTCGTGGAGGTCTAGAAAAGGTTTAAAAGGCGAGAAAAAATCGAATAATTTCCGGGAAAACCCTAAAAACAGCCCTTTTCTATTTCCCATACAAACGTTTTCTAGAGTCAATCGTTTTCTAGAGTCAATTTGAACTTTATTCCTATTTAATAAAGTTCATATTAAATTGAGGCAGTACGAAGTCTGCCGGGTCAGCTAGTAATAAATAAAATACTGCAAAAGGAGTTCCGTAAAAGAAACAGTCCCGGCGCTTATGTAATAAATCTCAAATTAAGTGTAATCAAACCATTTTAAGTAATAATTTGTGCATTTGGTGAGTAGAGTTATTATTTTACCTATCGTGATTTCTTGAAAATACTGAACCGATTGTACTTCACATTTGGTTTGAAAATAATAACTTTCCACCAGATTTATATTCGTCCAGAGCCTAAGGACATCTTGTAGAACTGTTTTATTTTAGTACTATAATCTAGCCTTTAATACTAATATTTCATTTTAATTCTTAACTAATTTTGTTTCTCTTGAAAGAGACCGGCGGTGGCGGGACAAATTAATTAGAAAAGATATAATTAAGAAGATATGAGCCTGAAGAGTTTTTACACGTTTTACCGTGAAAGCATTTTGAATGCATGTTATGATATGACAGCCGCAATGTATAGAGGTATTTTTAGTACTTTCTTTATGGATAATTCTTAATGTATATTTTTTGTTTATGCTTGGCATTTTACACAAAACCTATACAAACTTCTGTAGTCAGAATAATATTTCTTAATACATTATAAATTTATTATTGTGAAACAATGTATAAGTTTACAGCAAATATCTTTCAACACGTGTTCATAGAATGTAACAGCATTTTATTTTTAAATGTTATTCTAAGGTTAGCGATTCCTATAAACATCAACTTATAATTACAATTCCTTATAGGAACTCTGATAACTTCACAAATCGGAAAACATTCCCATTATAACCTAATTAATAAGCATAAATCTTTCCTCTATTTAAAGTTGTTAATAGATAGTTATTCATTATTCTATTTATTCTAAGTGAAATGATATTCATGATTTAAAAACACAAAGAGTTTGATTAATTACCCTACGTTTCCACAAACTCAAAAACGAGCGAGTGATGTTACTCTAAGACCCTTTCTCTCATTGCTCAGATAGCGTTTATCTGTCTTTTGACATTTCACACGTACAAAAAGTGTAAAAACAAAGTTATCTGACTGTTTATCCTTCTCTTGAAATACTGGCCCTGTGCAAGACGCTAAAAAGATAAAGGTCAATGGATGTATTTATGCATAGTTGGTCCAAGCGACAAAATTAGTTTTTTGAGTTTTTTGCTGAAGTTTTGGGGCCACTGGGTCATAATTTAACGATAAAAAAAATATCAAAGCATTTTTCCTCTTCTAAGTGTATGTGAGTCTAAGTCCAAGCGCCTTCGGCATAGTGCGCGCGCGCCGATATGCCATAATGTTTTGGGGAAACGCCACTAAAATAGATTTGATATTTAAGGCTCAGAATAAATGCAATCGGTCTTTATGCAATATTAATACAACAGAATCTTGCAAGAGCCATTTCATTAATCTTAAAATATTAACAGTTGCTTCACTTTATATATTTGAAACCGCAGTGTCATTGAGGTGTAATCTAAATTTATTTCATTTTATGAAGAGTAAACGTAATCAGGACAAGCTGTGCCTATTACACCGTAAATGAATATCTCTTCGAAAATGTTTAAAGCACTGACAAAGTACCTGAATCTCACCTGTTTTTATTCACTCAGTGATCGATCACCTATCTGCATGTATAGTAGTCAATAAATATTAATATTTGTATGCCATTGCGCGAAACATAGAGATACCACTATAAATGTATTCCTAAGACCTTTGTACCTACCTATGTTTTACAAATAAAGAACTATTCTATTCTATTCTTCTATAACGGAAAACAGCATTTTTCAAAACGCAAAACCGATCCAAAGGCCTTTAAAAACTACCTAAGCGTCAATGTCTAAACAAGGTTTAGTGTTACGCATAAGTGATCTATGCGGCAATTGTTAGTCGCTTGGACTGTTTATGCTTAACTAATAGTACGAGTTTTTATTGAAATACAACCAATTTTTCGCATATATTTGATGTGCCAAGCGACAAAAGTGTCGTTTGTACCAGTTATGCATTTCAAAATAATCAAATTGACCATGAGTCCAAGTATAATTTCTGCTGTATCTTCTAAATAAATACTTCTGAAGTATTTTTGTATGGAAATAATTATGTAAAAGTGCAAGCTACCCTATTATGTCTAGTTTTTGCGAAAATATCCTCTTATCATCTATCTATCAACAAAAACGTGTTGTTTTATTGCCAAAAAAGTGAAAATGGCGCCTGGATCACCTATGCATAAATAAATACATCAAACTAAGCTCGTAGCAAAAACTTCAACCATGGTCGGTACAAAATGTTGAAATTGAAAATATTATATTTTTAGTGCTGGCCATTTAACTACGACATCGTTATTTCAAGTTTAGGTTGTCCTGTTCAACCCATTCGGAAAATAGCATAACGATAGGATTCATGATTTCTGTTGAATAAGACCGAATCGTGACTCACATACCTACTCCACTATATAAATGTATCTAGATAAGGAACAAGAACAAAGAAACAGATTATCTAAAATGATAAATGTACCAAAACGTTTAGTTTTAGATACTTTATAAGAAACAGGCCATTACAGTATAAGTAAGTAAATGCGAGACATTTCTTTGTAAACTTCTTTATCCTCCTGAGCTCTCCTTAGACATTTGGCCTTAATTTAGAACATCCAAAACATTTTTTTTGTATGACTTATGGTATGCTGCACCATGCCAAAAAGCGATAGGTAGGTACTCAAAGTTTCAAGATAAAATTCGAAAAATACCTAACCAGGAACACAGGAAGTTATGCATTGAGAGGGGTTTATGAAGTGTAAACTATCTGTTTTGTTTTGCAATAAATAAAAATAAATAAATTTACCAATTATTACCTACGGTCCCTAGACTATAAACAATACCAATCTGTTAATGCAATACATTGTTTGAACACCTCTAATTTGCTTTATTGCTATTTATTTACATACTATAACGCAATTCCTTATGACAGCTTGAGCAACTATACTATATTTATAACATCTTATTTTTTATCTAATTATAAAAAAGATGTTCTCATAACCAAGAACCTAACGTTAATTTACTTATATTATAAGAGCTATTGCGAATTTTATATAACTTTTCCTTCGCCGTTCAGTTGGCTGTATTACTGCACAGAAAAACTGCCAACATTTGTCAACAAAGCCGATTCCGTAAGCTACTTGATTCTTTTTGGGGATGATATGAAGCCCGATATTTACAACTCGTTATAATAGTCACGATAGATGACAGATGAGACTGACTCGTCTGCGTTCCAACCTCATCTTGTATCTATCTTCAAACGTTTGTTTATTAACAATAATTCAAAGTGCAAATTGATACGACTTTAGGATGTAGGTCATATGCTATCTCGACTTCACTATACATGATAATAACGCTCTCACCAGTATCAGAGATCTCACATCGTTGAAAGCTACGATACATTTAATGCGATTAGTCCATTTGGATCCATTGGGATTTTTACGTCAAGATACAAAACGCACTAAGGGTTCGTAATAATAAAGAGCACTTAGCTCTGAGAATAATATATCAAATATGGAGGAACCGTGATATAACTGAGATAACTCTCAGAGCTACCAGCGGTTTATTATTAAGAGTTAAAGCCCGCTTTGGGCAAGACAAGAGTCAAATCTATTTTCATATTTTAAACGTCTCCAACTCCATATTTGATTATGAATTTATACTTAAATTCATATGGAGTTGGCATAATTATTTGATACGCGATTGAAATAGTAGGCTCTAGATTCGCTCGCGCTTTTCAATCCAAACTTATATTTCAGCCAACTACCCAATTTGTTTCAGAAACTCCAACAATATGATGTGTTATATTCCTTTTTAGTACTAGGCGCTTTCCCTATCATACCCACCTTTGGATATTTCCAGTGGCTCCAAAAGAACCACCACATTTTGCGAAGCAATATCGCAAAATCAGCTCCGTACTTCAAAGCTGAAGCTACTGCGGCTAGCCAATATTCCACTATATGTGATATGCTGTGTACATGATGCAGTTGTACGCTACAAATTAGGACACTAACTAGAATTAAGTACTGCTTTAGTGTATTTTCATTGATATAATGATTCATCAAGGATTACTAAGTACAGGATGGAATCGGTTTGATGGTTCATTAAAATAATGTCTCTGCTGGGTACGGCAGATACAGTAGAAAAAAAGATGCCGGTCAGTCTTAGCCTGACATTGTTTAAAAACATCGATCAATCAAAAGAATCGATACACTCTTTAAACATTAGTGAATTGGAAAGATGTCCAACATTTTAATTAAAAAGATATCAGATCAGAAAAGACAATTAAATGATTGAAAATTAATTAATATTATCCCTAAGTGCGGATATCAGTGATGACGATGACAACTCATCTATTAGATCAGCTGGATAAAAAATATCCCTAGTGTTTAGAAAGTGGATTTTATGAAGTTTTACGCTATCTGTCATGTGGCTTCTAAGCTGGAATAGATTGTAATTAAATTCGTAAGCAATTTTGACAACAATCTTTCGAGCTAAGTTGAGCCGTAAAACGACTACGAATAAGCATGCGGGCTTAAGTTAAACCTCTCAACAAAACAAGCGAGAACTGATGTCACAGTTCCCTTTGTGTAAAGCTGTTCAGTCGAGTCGACTATACAACTCCTTTGTTTACAACTTGCATTTGTAAATAGAGGGATGGATGCATTACAAAGAGATAGAATAGAGAGACAAATTGGATGGCTGGCTGAGAGCAAAGGAGTTTGGCTTTCCGATTTTGTGTCAACTGTACATAACTCTGGCCCTCTTGCGTCATTCCGTTAAAGTGGAGATGCTTGTGTTTTTTTTTGTCAACTCTAACTCTTACAGTATTTAACAGTTGTATCACAGAATAAATTATAGTGCTATGCGTTGTGTCTATTACATTTTTTGATTATCTCACTTAATTGCTTCTACTAGATTTACATTTAAGAAATAGAACTATATACAAATATGTATGTCTAATTTGGGGCTTTTAATCGAGAACGAAACGGAAATAAATTATTATTAGAAACAGAGATACAGTAACATTCCGGGAGCATTTAGGGTTTATGCAGAAAAATCATCGACGGATTAATATAATAATTCAGCAAATGACTTCACTATTGACAGCCCGAAATCTATACAATATTGACAGCAGTTAAAATATTGCTTAATATTTACGCAATAAGGAAATATTATAAAATTCAGCAGAGTATTAAAAATAAGGGCTTAGATATACTGAGCGTTCCCGGTATCCTTCCAACAGGTAAAGCAGCAAGGTAACGCACACATGAGCGTGTTTTTGAACGCGTCTCTGAAGTCGCGGTTGAAATACGCGTAAATGAGCGGGTTGAGTGCCGAGTTGAAGTAGCCGATCCAGAAGAGGACGCTGACGACGACCGCTGGGGTCTCGCAGGGCTCGCCGCAGAGGTTTGAGGTCACGTACCTGGTCGTGGAAAAACATTTATAATTAATAAATTATAAATGAATGGCGGTCTAATAAATAAGGGTTTAGTAGATTTTACAGTATTTGTACAGGTTCTACAAGGTTGATTGGTTGGTTTGTACTAGCTATAAGTGGGCACAATTGTGCCTCTGCAACCCCTTATGGGAAAAGGCGTGACGCTATGTTATGTTATGTTGCGACTATCGATAATTACGAAACTGAGAATGTGGAGCGTTAATTTGCTTCCATAGAATTTCTTCTATTTTTAGTTAACAAACAATCATTTAAACAAAACTTCACATAAAAATACTATTTTGAATTTAAAAAATAATTGTGATGAAATGCACCTAACATAAAACACAATATTTATCGGTGAACAAAGCCACTTAACCACAGAGATATTTAGAACTTATATTTTTTAGCATTACGCATTTTTTTGTTACTACCCGTTAACCTAAATTAACATTTAATTTATTTGTTTTACAAACAAACCAAAATAGTTACCAAATAAAAAACGGCAGCCAACAAAGCAAAAACGCTCCAACAATGATGCCCAGTGTGCGCGCAGCCTTATGTTCCGCCCTCCATGACTTGCCCGCCGCCCGCAACGACGCGCCTGTTAACAAACATAAGTATTTACATACAGGCACATACATTGCTTCTGGCCCCACACTAGGATGCCCTGTGTGAAACAGTGACATCACAAACATGGTAAACATACTAGAACTGGGTTTTTTACAGGAATATGCATTGGTATTGGAAAAGAGGTAAATAGAGAATTAGTAAAACGACACGACAGATAGTAGTACCGTTTATTTAATCGTGGTATATTTAAATGGAGGTGTTCCTATTAGGACGATACCGCGACCCTTAAAAGATCACTCGTGCGTCTGTTCGTCCGTCCGTCCGTATGTCACAGGAAATTTACTCAAGAACATATCGGACCGTTGAAAATTGGTACACATATCAATATCTGTGACCCAAAGACATGATATGCCGTGTGACATATCAAATAAAAGTGCATAATGTGAGGATCTTAAATGTATTTCTATAATTTTTTTAACACTTTTATTTTGAAAAAGTTGTGCTCAATAATATGACCGATTCGCATATCATCAAAACCTCTGGGGTACTTCCCGAAGTCCTAAAAATCTGAAAAGCACATGTTTGCACCCATATCCCATAAAAACTCCGAAATCAACAACTTTAATCCCTAACCCGCTAAATCTGGGGAGCAAAGTTTGCATGAAAAACTGAATTTGAGTGTATTTCGTTGGTGTTAGTCCTATACTGTTGCACGAAACCCTCTCAACGCGGGTCCAACTCGCACTTGGCAGATTTTTTACGGCCAGACGACACGCGTCATCAAAAATGGTCGCGGCCGCGTCGCGACGACGTCGTCCAACGATTAATTAATCGTGTCGTGTGGAAATAGCAGAAAAGCGTTGTCTTGTAACTATGTGCATCTGCCATCTCTATTCAAAGATTATGCCAGACAACACGACACGACATTACGAGTCATCCAATTTCTTGCGTCAATCCGGATTTTCTCTCTCGCTTCTTCGATAATAATTCATAATTTATTCAGGTAAAAAGATAGGCACATAGTTGTATGGATCCCAGTCTCCTAAACTAGGTTTATCACCTGTATTTAGGAGGCAGGCCTCTTCCATTATTTGGTCGTTGAATTTTTGAACAAATTTATAATACTAAAACACCATCTAAAGAGTAATTTATGAAATGGGTAATGAGATATGTGTAGTGTAAGTGTGGTGTAAATCAGTGTTAGTTGTATGGTTACGGCCATATTCAATAACCTATCTATCCTCTATTCTCAATCTGCCGTTAGGTTTAATTTTACATACAGTTTGTCTATAAAGTCGTGACATTTAATGATGGCAACATTTGCAGACTACTGCGTGTTTTCTTAAATGACACATTTGGCTCGTCAATCAAAATACGCAGTGGTGCCATATGACACATAATGTTGTCAATATTGAATGTCACGACTTTATAGAGAAAATGTACGTTCAATTGGCATGATTCTCGCGGATATTGAGACCTATATTGACAGATTCCCATACAAATCACTCCATAGCACTCGGTGTAGATATCGTATATCGAATGGGCGAGAATTATGCCACATAGCGCAACTGTCAAATCAAATCTAACTCTAGTAGAGTTCGTCTAAGCTGAAATGACGCGCCCCACTCCTTGGTTTTGTATGACAAGTAAATACAAAACCAAGGAGTGGGGCGCGTCATTTCAGCTTAGACGAGCTCTAATGTGAAAATCATGGATGTATTGCAGCTTTCATTGACAGTCTTATCAAGAAGTCCTCAAATAATTCAATTTGATTGCAACTTTTGACAACACTCAAGGTCGAGTCGAGGGTGCAGTTTCCGAGCGAAAGACCGAAAGCACGAATTATACTTTTACAAAAAATTATGGCAACATATTAAGTGACATAATTAATTAATTATTACTGAGGGCACCACTGCGTGTTTTGACAAACCAAACATGTCATAGTAAAAATGCAGTAACAAATGTTGCCATCATTTATAGTCCAGCATTTCTTGACAACGTATAAGTGTCAGTCAAGTTTTGAGGTGAATCATTTGTGCATCCGGGCTGTCTCTCGCCCTGACTCGCTCTAAGATCAGTTACGATCGGCACGTCTTACCCCAATGCGAATATGGACTCTATGACTAAATAGTAGCCCCATGCGTTGTGTGTGTATCTATGAAACAGTAATTAAATGACAGTCTATCATATTTTCATAGGGCTCCGTACCCGAAGGGTGCCAAACGGGACCCTATTACTGAGACTTCGCTGTCCGTCCGTCTGTCTGTCTGTCACCAGGCTGTATCTCATGAACCGTGGTAGCTAGACAGTTGAAATTTTCACAGATGATTTATTTCAGTTGCCGCTATGACAACAAATACTAAAAAACAAAAGAAATTTAATAAGGGGGGCTCCCATACAACTAACGTGTTTTTTTTTTGCGGTTTTTTATAGATAATGGTAAGGAACTCTTCGTGCGCGAGTCCGACTCGCACTTGGCCGGTTTTTATATTCTACGATAAGAGAGAGGAGAAAGAAACTTGCCGCGGACTGTACCAGCAAGTAAATAGGGCAGAAAATGCGAGGGCTAATATTGAAATATTTTCAGGGCGATGGCGACGACGGAACGCTCTCTAGACGTCATCAAGATATCGTGTGATGTAAAGGTTGGCGGGTATACTCGTTTGATGATGCTGTAGGATTAAAACCGGGTCGGGTACCCGGTTTTTTTATATCGCCTTACGAAATAAAAGCCCAGATTGGCTGAACCACATCATCATTTACCGCCTTACTCAGAGCCGTTTAATAAATCACTATTAATCCGATTTCAAATTTGAATTTACCTACTAAATCGTTTACTAAGTAATTCTTACACCCGTCTGCACTAAAAATAAGAATCATCTAAGTTCTTGCATAATTTGTTTAAGCTGCTCCTATCAAGAAATAAAAATCGGTCAAGTGCGGGTCGGAATCGCACATGAAAGGTACCGTACCATCGTACAACAAAACTTAAGCACTCAAAACAATAAAACAAAAATAAAAAGAAAATTAAAAAAGTTTATGCCCACACGGTGATTTGAACTCACGACTTATGGATTTAGGGCCTACAACATACACACTCACTCACCCCACATACATGTTGGCATATTCCCACATTTTTGTAATTTTATTTTTATTTATTTTCACCTTACCCTGTTTAATTTTTATTGATCGCCCTGTTTCTTAATTGGCATTTTATGTATGTAATATTGATTGTATTATTTATTTTCATATGCTGTGAAATGGCAAATAAACTAATTAAATGAAATACCGGGCTGAGCTACCACAACGATATGGGTTGACGCCAAATATACCATCATATTGAAATACTTGGGTGTATCAAAACAAGTATCTTGTATGACGGGGACCCCCTTTTAATTTGTAATATCTCTCGTATTTCAGTGTTTGTTGTTGTTGCGGCAACAGATATACACATTCTGTGAAAATTTCAACTTTCTAGCTATTACGGTACTTGCTCTAGGACCCGCTGACTGACGGACGGATGGACGGACGGACAGCGGAGCCTTAGTAATAGGGTCCCGTTTGGCACTCTTCAGGTACGGTACCCTAAAAAAAATGCACCATACATTTTATTCTATGGATAGGCTGTTCTTAGCCTTAGGTGTATCTTAGCTAGGAAACCAGATTAATAAAGAGTTAGGACAAGAGACTAACTTACATACAAATAAAAACTAGATACAATTAATGTAACAACTTTACAAGCATATTTTCACAAAATTGCACCTTGAAGCCGCTTTGTTTTCATGAAACATGAGGAATAACCATTAGGATAAAGTTGCAAGTTCGTTTATCAATTAACTCAACTCTAAGCCCCTGATTTCGGCCGCTGATATAAGTATAATTTTACAATACAACAAATTAATATCCAATAGACATAAACCAAAGAAGTATCGGAGTCAAATTAAACGAGTAGTAACTAAATACCCGGTTAATCGGGTTTTACGGAAGCACTACAAAACAGACTCGTCTCAGCATGACGTGAAGATATGGGTATAAGGTAATAAATAGTAATAATTTAACATAATTTGGCCCACTTTCAAGTTCAAGCTGCGCCGCCGCCATTTTGGTGTGATGCTTCATAGAGTTTCATGTATTTATTTGACCCCCCCCCCCACTGCCCCGTTAACGCCCCGCCGTCTGTGTACAAAGCCTTTAGTGAGTAAACTTATATTGTAAATACCACCAAATAACTTGCTCAACCAATTAATTCCTTAATCGAAGAAATTTTTTCTCATGTAATGCTTAAAGCCAAAACTACTAAGTAGGAACTGATTAAATATTGATTGGGAAACTATTGGAAAACATCCAACTGAATACATAATTGAAGATCTTTAGAGTTGTTGTAATAAGGTGGCAAAGATATACATAAATATTATACATATATTAATTGTGTATAAATATTAATAAATGCTGGAAGAAATCTCTTTTTAGAGATAAGCTTGCCTTTGTTCATGCCTTTTCTGTATTGTTTGTGTTTCTGATATGTGCAATAAATATATACGAAATATATAATAAATATTTGCCAAAGGTTAGGTTAGGTTATTATTACATACTAGCTGACCCGGCAGACTTCGTACTGCCTCAATTTAATATGAACTTTATTGAATAGCAATAAAGTTCAAATTGACTCTAGAAAACGATTGACTCTAGAAAACGTTTGTATGGGAAATAGAAAAGGGCTGTTTTTAGGGTTTTCCCGGAAACTATTCGATTTTTTCTCGCCTTTTAAACCTTCCCTAGACCTCCACGAACATTTCAAGACTAAGATAAGATAAATCCGTTCAGCCGTTCTCGAGTTTTAGTGAGACTAACGAACAGCAATTCATTTTTATATATATAGATAGATAGATTATTGAGCTACGGAACTGCGGCGGTAGGCTATACCCCTGTTACGCAGAATGGTGGATGAAATAACCAGCACAATATTGGGCACAATGGTGCCTCTGCCACCTTGTATGGGAATAGGCGTGACGCTATATTGTTGTTGCTGTAACACAATATTTATATAATTTATAAGCAATTATTTATAATTATCCTAGACACGCATAATGATATGCGCAAAATGACATATTCATATTCATATACCTATTTACGCTTTGGATATTGATACGCTTGTGTATTCGGTAGAATTGTTAACTGTACTCTAGTGGAATAGAAAGGGATGTTTAGCATTTTGTTTTTGGATGTAAAGACTATATCGTAGGCAGGTTCAGCGAGAATGATATTTGAATGTGCTGTCCTCTCATTTTGAATTATTATTATTTTCAATTTAATACTATTTAATTTAATTAGCTTTGTTGATATTCGATTGTTTAATTATTGTAATTATGTTATTTCTAACTGTTATTTAATTTTAACTTGAAAAGGTATCAATTGTTATAATAATATGTAGGTACCAATACCAATGTTGGTAACTGATTATTATTAAAACTTATATGTGTCGATTTGGTGAAAACTGTTATGGCACATATATATATATATATATATATATATATATATATATTGTAAATAAATAAATGAATAAATAAATAAATAAATCGTTTTGAAGGATAGTGCTTCAAAATACAAATAAGCTCGAAAATTGTAATAAAATTTCTTCTATGTTTTATGTTGTGTGTGTGTGTGCGCTGATGCAAATAAATAGATAAAATACAAATACAAATACAAATTGACGAACAGAACGTATAATTCGTGTAGTTTTGAAATTTGGTAGAGTTATTCTTTGAGGTGTCCAGATGAACTACTAAAAGTACTATTATATTCTTCTGTGCTAAAAGTCCCTCCGAGTAGCGGTGTACTACGGCCCCAGAAATCACGTTGGTGAACAAAAGATGTCCTTTGGCAGGATTGATCTATAGGTCCAAAGGATAGATTTAAGAAGTGGAGCCACCTGGATTTGTCTTGCAGGGGCAAGAGGGGAGGGGTAAAGTTTGCATGAGCAAAAATAAAATACTTGACCTACGAAGCTGTAATTTGGCAAGTAAGAAGTTTAAAGAACCAGGGTCCAGGACGTAAGTTCAGTAATTATTTTAAAAGATTTTCCCCCACAAAGGGCAAAAAAGATGGCTAAATTGGTGCAAAATACAAAAAAACCTTCGCGCGGGAGTGTACAGCGGCCATCATGAGTGGCAAACATATTACCATTTTTCCTTTGTGTCCTTGGAGAGCTTTTATTTCTTTAGATTGGCCAGTAAAGGTTTACGTAAAGGTTTACGTTTTCTGGCGACGCTGTTTTTACCACCGATGAAAAAGGGAGTGTTAAAGTTTGATCTATCTGTCTATGTGTGTGTATCTTTGTAACACCTAAACGGATGAAGCAATTATAATGAAGTTTTCTTAGCCTGGTTAGTTCTGAGCCTGCAATGGTTCTTAGTCTTGTTTTATCAAAATCTGTTTTGTGGTTTGAAAGTTACAGACTTAACTGTGAAATGGCGGGTGTCTCTAGTGGCTTTCTAGTATTGCCATTTATGGAAATTGCGTCCCTGCATAGAATCTCGTTTCAAAGATGGGGGTCGTAGTTCTGAATTCTGACATTTCACAGGTCACTTGGTAGGTCTGTAACAAGGAAACAAGTGAGCTAAATTTTTGACAGATTTCATTTCATTCTATCGAGGGGTTTACTTTCTTAAGGGGGCTGCGACCGCGTGAATTTCCTATACAAACGATATACAAAAATGATTTGAATTTGAGAACTAGTTCAAACCATTTAAACTGTTAATCGGATTTATACACTGTTTACGCAGGTTCCTGTTCTGATACCAGGGTTCCTCGTCAACCAATTTAAAAATATTTTTAAGTAATTTGAATAAGAACCTTGGTATACGACCAGGAACCTGCGTAGACAGTGTATAAATCCGATTAACAGTCTAAATGCTTTGAACTAGTTCTCAAATTCAAATCATTTTTGTAATACGTTTGTATGGGAAATTCACGCGGTCGCAGCCCCCTTAAATGTTATTCCAGGTACTAAGGCAGCAGATTCATAAGTAAAAACAATAATCAATATTTACAGTACGTTAATTTAAAAGTACGCGTCTTATTTCTCATTTTCATTGTGTCATTTTACCTCAGGTGATTAAAATTACCAATTTCATCCAGCCACCTTGGCTAATTAGGTCCCTTAGTAGCAGTGGCTTTTAGCAAAATTAATTTCTTGAAGAAAAATGTTTCATAAATGGAAATAAATTACCTTGTGGGCTTCGTTTTTATTAACACCCTAAATTAGGTCGATCTGTAACTAAATAGCATGTATGCACGAATCTAGGACTGGACATTTCGCATATTTTTGGTTCTTCTGTCAATACGATACTTGATAAGTGTCACCTGATGGCAATTTAGGACAATATGGTACCATCAAGATGATCTAATGATAGAACTTAAAGGTGAAAGACTTAACACTATACTTGTATGACCGTATCGAGTTTGAGCTCATTCTAATTGTTATGTCGTAATCATAAAATATATCCTAGCGATGAGACAATGATGAGAACATCGCTAAGAGATACACTATTGTTGTTCTTATTATCAGTAGCCTGTCAACATTTACATACAGGCACATTTTCTATAGAATACGTTTATTTACATTAAAACAGAATTACATAAAAATAAATTGCGTCATATATTAAAACATAAAAACATATGTAGGTATTTCAAGTGATCAGGCTGTCACTAAAGTATTCCTGCTCCATCTTCACATTGAAAGGCCCTGACATGTTTTTGAGTGCCTCTTATTCTCATTGAAACTGCTCTTATAACTGAGATTTGTATTTTCACTTTCAGCCAGTACACTATTTGAGAATATGCGTTACCCCATTTCTTATTAAGCTTTGATGCGGTTTTGAAAAAAACTATTATATTCAGTTCCTAAGGCTCCATCGCATGAAATGACTAATGGGGTGAATGAGGCTCTTAGGTCTTCAGCTGCTCGGTCATATTTTGAGTGTTTGTCTCGGCTATGTCTCTGTGCTGTTTTTTGCCAGGTGAGGTTACTGTAAGAGGAAGCGTCAGCATTTACAATGCGAACGTCGAAGAAGGCTTTCCTTGCAGGTTCCCACACACGGTTGTCACGGCCTCCTTGCGCCCGCCCGGTGTGCCTGCCCGGCGGTAGAAGAAAATAGAGAGAAACCATCAAGACCAGCACATTCGACAGACGCATTCAAATTATTATTAGCCTTCTTCACGTCCTACGCTCATGTCCTTGTTTACCTTCTATTTTATTTTTATTGTAAAAATATCATCAGCTTCTTTCTTACGAAACCAGTCTCATCCTTTTATACAGTCCACCAGCCTTAATACGGTTTAGTAACAGATCACCTATAAGTGCTGGTTGATTGATATTTGTTAATCACTAACCTGTTGATTTAGTTGGACGGCGGTATACGGAACTCTTGAATGGTTACTTGTAAACCCATCGAGTTTAGGCTCATTTGATTCGTCTCAATAAGACCTCTTGATTCCGAAAGGGTGTATTGGTTTTAAAATAACTATGGTTATTTCTAATGCAAAAAGCTTGCTCTTACTCACCACACGTTTATGGAAAGCAAATGTCGCATAATACAATAGTCAGAATCAGATTCAAAATTTGTGATAAAGTCTCGCAGATATAAAACATTCTAATAAAATTTAGTAATAAATAACCGGCCAAGTGCGAGTCGGACTCGCGCACGAAGGGTTCCGTACCATTATCTATAAAAAACCGCAAACAAATAATAATTTTGTATGGGAGCCCCCCTAAATATTAATTTAATTTTAATTTGATTATTTATTTTTTAAGTAAATATTATTACTCAATATATTGTGAACGTTTTAAGCGTCTACCTGCTACCATTATTAATATCGAGAAAAATGAGCAAAAAAATCACGATTGTTGTACGGGAGCCCCCCTTAATATTAAATTTCTTTTGTTTTATAGTATTTGTTGTTATAGCGGCAACAGAAATACATCATCTGTGAAAATTTCAACTGTCTAGCTACCACGGTTTATGAGATACAGCCTGGTGACAGACAGACAGACAGCGAAGTCTCAGTAATAGGGTCCCGTTTGGCACCCTTCGGGTACGGAACCCTAATAAAAAACCATTAAAACCCACCTTGTGAATTCAATTCCGTAGCAGCCTTTGCCAGGTCCTTAGTAGCCACATTCGAAGTGCAACTAGGCCGCCAGCCCGCCGGTGGCTGTCCGCTTGAGGACCTCTTGTTAGACCCTCCAGAACAGTACCCAGAACTCGCTGTATCACAACTGATGTTCACTGACTTCCTTGGACTAGCCTCCTTACTGGGACACACGTCCCCCAAAGCCATGGTGACCTCTCCAAACTCAGTCTCTTCTGGCCCAACTTCTGTGAAGGTGCTATAGTTGGGACTTATGTCTGACGGTCTTCTATCAGGATGGAGGTAGTGGGAATGGTGGGCTGCGTGCGAAGTATGCCTTAGATGCACGGAGTTCAGGAGGATATTCGAAGAGGTTCTAGTTAGAGCTTCTCTTTGGCGTATCGCTTCTCGGAATATCCTGCAGTACATCGAAATCATCACCACACTTGGTATCCAAAACGAGACACTGGACGAGACAATTGCATAAACGACATTCACTTTGAATATACACTCGTCTGGATGGAGATCCATGTACTGTCTATGACTCTCAGTTGTATACCACCCCATGAATATTGGCACAAAGCTGATAAACGCTGGCCACAACCAGACGTTTGCCAGCATGAAACACACAGTCCTATGCGTCATTGTCACAGGATACTCCAACGGCCTGACGATAGCATAGTACCTATCGACGGATATACAACACAAATGGAGTATAGACGCACTGGAGAAGTACACATCAAGCGAGTTAAAGATATCACAGACAACCGGACTGAACAGCCAAGCCTCGGTCAACTCAGCAGAAGCATTAAAGGTCATTGCACATAACGCAACCAGCATATCAGCCACAGCCAAACTGACGACGTAGTAATTCGTGAGCACTCTGAGTTTCCTGTGGCGGTGGACGCTGATGATGACCAGGGCGTTTCCGAGGAGGGCTCCGAGGATGATGGTGATAAAGACGAGACCCTTGAGGATGAGGATGAGGGTGTGCTCCCAATGGTGGGCGGGCGCGGCGGGCGACAGCGTTGAGTTGAACTCGTGGAGGAACGCTGGGGCGGTGCCGCGCCCTCGCGCGTCTAACTCGCCCCGGATGATGCCATCTGGGGACAAAAGACATCAGTATTATTGTACATATGCAATATTACTACTAAACAACATAACATGACTAAAGTAAACGGTAAATGTAGCCCATCAATATTCCCACTGAAAGGCACAGGCCTTACCCGGATACGAGTGAGATTGAGCCATATTCCACCACGCGCTAGCTCAGAGCGGGTGGTTGGAGGGGTGTCGGTCTGTCAGAAGAACAACAGAACCGACTGTCAGAAGTTATCAAACTGCTCTATTAGGGCCTCTGACACAGCTTTACAACTACTAACACCGAGTAGCTGTATAGCCAGGACCTATAGCTTGTGCCTTATCACACACACCGGTTCCCGGATAGCCGGCGCCGGCTACCCGGCGATGAAGTGAATGGCCATGTACGTACGCTTTCATACGTACCGGCGTAACTTGCCGGGCAATCATATGAAATGACAACCGGTTAGCCGGCGCTGGGTACCCAGCAACCGGTGTGTGTGAAAAGGCACTAACATGTCATCCAAAACATGGAAGCGCCCCCAAACAAATGGCACATAGAAACTACTAACTACCATAAACTAAAATTCTTTGTTGCTTCAACGAGCCGCTTGAAGATGTCTTCGCAATGTTATTGTATAGGACCTATTACCTTATTTTTTTTTTAATTGTTTAACTTAACTAAAAGACTTGAAACGAGGGAGCGAAGTCTTCTAATACAGGTATTTTATACTTAAAAGAAGGCTTCAGTCTACACTATGTAAATGTCTCTGTTAAACAATAAACATTATTTTATTTATTTTATTTTATTATTATACAAAACGAGACATCTTCAACTTCGGCAACAAAAGACATCGACATCTTATACTATCATTATGATCATCAACATCGGTCATCATCATGGGCCATCAACCAAGGGGTCAGGGTATGACTGATCCATGCTGTGTGCGTGTTTTTGTTGAATTGTTGTTTATAGATTTATGCAAATGTTATACTTTAGTCACATAAACTACCTTAGCTAACCTAACCTATATCTAACCAGGGCATTTTTCAATTTGATCCATTCTCTTCGATCCAACCTAGAGCAGACATTCAGAAGCTTCAAACCATAAAATATATCAAGAGAAACTGATAGCAGAATCGTCTAAACACTATACAAACGGCAAGTGCAAACATCTTCAAGCCTCTCCAAACATTCACACATTCGTGCTTGGAGTTTGTAGATGTTGACAATGTCTAAACCCGGTATAGTAATTCGGTAATGATCTAAGTCCTGATTAATCGACTAATCTCCTTTACCACACTTCCCAAAACATTTCTTCCAAGGCCAAATGTGTAACCTAGACCTTATACTTGAGTAATGGGACCACTGAGGTCAGATTATAATGGCTCAACGAAACACTTTGACCTTGCTTAGCGTGGAATATTCAATTGGCTGCTTCGCCATATTATCCATGGGTTCGACCTCATAAAAATAATTGGCTTTTTACATGTTAAGCCCATAATTTCACATAACGAGTAATCTCATGTATTTATTCCAATGAGGTCGCAGAGTTATGTATAGCATTTTGTTTGTGTGCGACCTTTTTGCGGGAGGAAGATAAAGAGCAAAAAAATAAAAAGCCGTTCTGTAATAACATTTCAACGAAAACACTTGTGGCTCATTGCTTGAATTCATTAATTCATTATGCATTCAAGTTGAAATTTGCCAATTCTGGTAACATTGTGCAGAAAGTGTACCAGATTGTTTAAATGTTGGCATTTTTTAACTCCTTTAGTTGTATTGGATCTTGTTACTTTATCAAATGGGCAACATGTAAATCATTATACTTTATCTGAATAGATGTGGGTTATCTGGATAGCTATATACATATTAAGAATTAGTTGTTGCCTTAATTGCCTTAATTGTTTTCTGTGGTTACTTGATTATAATGTAAATAATTCAACAAGTTAAAAACTTAAAAATAATCGACTTCATGACCACTTCAATCAGTTAAAAACCTGTCCGCTCGAGATGCGATGTCATCTATGAACACGATATCTAATGAGCCTACGAAATATGTCTTTTCACTATAGAATACTACACAAAATAAACAAATATCGGTCCACACAAGGTCCTCACAGCCAGAATTCATCTCAATGACAATAAGCGTAAACGCCACAAAGCCACATAAAGGCAAATATACGTATTTTTGGTTACCTGGATGACAGTCTTTTCTATGTAGAAACCAAAGTACTGGACCGATTCCTGATTTTCAAAAAAATGGGACCAACCTGAAGAGTCTCCCTTTCATATAAAATAAATATTTTTGAAATCGGTTCATAAATAATACCAGTTTCGAGATAACACACATAAAAAATAATAATAATAATAACACAACTGAATTGATAACCCCCTCCTTTTTTGAAGTCGGTTAAAAACTGCTTCTGTCCGTATGTATTTTACTAAATATATACTAGATGTAATAAAAGTAGCGTAGGAATCGCATTTCAGACCAATACCTTCTTTCCAATAAATGGAAGAAAACGTGAGTGGTTATTATAGCTGTATGGTGGATAATCACTTTATTATTCATAAAAAACTTGCTAAGTAATAACTTGATGTGTAAAAAAACAGGAACAAGTACCTAAGTAATATGTGTTAATACCAAGGAATATGGAAACGATTCTGGTCGGGCAATCGAAATACTCTGCATCGCTTTTAAAAAAGCAAACAACAACAAAAATAATAAAAATATTGGCGTGTTTTATGCAAAGCTATTTCGGCTTTGACTTTGATTGGGATTCATTCAATTGAAGCAAAACCATTGGACCTGTTGTGTACATTTACCGGCTGACGGAGGTCAATTCTAATAAACGCCCTATTTCGTAATCCTCAGATAACGTTTACCTAAGGAATTTAGCCCTGTGACATGTCACAGGTTATCTGCTTTATCTCGGTTTTTAAGTTAGTTTGTAAGAAATTGCAGTGCCCTTACAGGGTCCATTGTCGGGACCTCCTTACTTTAAGAACTCTTCAACCACAATGTAGCAATAAATAATTTGGAATTTGGGATAGTACTGTAACTTGAACCCATATTGATAAATCTCTCTGAGCACTGAGGGTTCTTTTGGCTATTTGACTTTATAATACGGTGGAGTTAGCTTTGCACACAGGTCCCCGATTCTCACGCTATCGAGATCATCTCCCCAGTCGAGATATAGATTTTGATACCGCCTAAATCAGTTGAAAACGATCTCAATTTATATATATTTCGATCGAAAACGGGTCGCGATATCTCGGTTGGTCGAAAGGTTAGTGGTAAGAATAGCTTTTTCTTGTTTTTGATAGAGACTTCGGTATCTCAAAATCGATATTTCGACCATGGACATGATCTCGCTAGCGCCAGAATTGCCCCCGATCCGACACCAAGCCCCGGATTCTACAAATTAATTGCATGATAATTACTAAATTAGCGATCGATGGCGCGAAATTCCGGCTTTCTTGGCAACAGCGCCGAGACGTGCCGCGCCGGCTAAAGCCATAGCCACTGTCATTTGATTCGTTTGTAGAATTGAGCGCCAGCTACAAAGCAGTCAAAAGTTCCGCCAAAATTCCGGTTATTTCACAATTCACAATTCTTTATTGCACACAATAATTTAAACAGTTACATTAAAATAAAACACATGTACAAAAGCGAGCTTATCTCTAAAAAGAGATCTCTTCCAGCGAACCAGGCGTGAAAGGAAAAATTATATAATGAAAGGGTAGGCAGTGTACAATAACAAATTTAAATAAAATATAAACGAACAAATACTAAATACAGAAGAACTACTACCACTTATATACATACTGATATACTACATACACTTTGCATATAATAAATATATACATACAATAAATTTTACGAAAGAGAGAGGTAGTGCTCTTTAAAACGTTTCTTGAAAGAGAAAAGGGTAGGACTGTCTCTAATAGTGCAAGGAAGTTCGTTCCAAAGCCAGACCGCTCTCAACCTGAAAGAGACCTGAGAGATGACCTTATTTGTAGCCGGCGGCCCGGCGCGTCTCGGCGCCGTCGATAAGCAAAAACCGACTTTTTGAGCTCTTGCTATAGCTATTGTCAAGCGATTCCTGTACGCGAATCCCGGCTCAGCTACAAAGCAGAATGGACACCCTCTTGTGTATTGCCTCCAAATGGCTAAACCGTGTTCGGTGGCCGCCCGACTGAATATTTCAGCAACTTGACGCGTCTGCAGTCTAGTGTTGTGAGACTTGTGAGTTGCGAGAGACAGAAGCCAAAATGGCGGTAGTTTGCGGCGGGAATAAAAGATGTTTCAACTTACAGCCAGGCTCATAAACTATATTTTAATAAAAATTTAATGCCCCATTAAACGCTAATGGCTTGTCAGTGTCAGAATGTTGTTTTTGATATAACATGGCTCTTATTTCAGAGTCCATAATACTCATGACAGTTCAAATTTAAAAGATCGCTTCTGTAAGTGGCCGTTAGAATTATTAATAGATACGGAAAGAGGAAAGAAGAACTATTTAACTAATTCCATAAATTTACATACGAAATCCCTTACTTATTAATCCTCAATTAATGATTAGACTCTGGGCACGGCGTAAAACGTAAGATCGATTGTAGAGTTGACACTAGTAAACTTACAAAGTAGAATAAAATACAGTTTGTATTTTTATTTGTGCTCTGGGAAATCAATACTCCTCGATTTTAGTTACTTCCCGGTGACCTACAATTATGGTTGGCATGAAGCTTTTACACAAATGTTTTTTATCAGAACTTTATGGAACACAGACCTAAGTAATTGATAAATTAAATTGTCACTTTACTTGATAGAAGTGAAGTAGGTACTACTGCCTTTATTCAACTGTTTTGTGCTGTTGATTTTGTACCATAAATAAATAAAAAATAATTCACAAAGTTAAAAACTTAAAAAAAGCCTACTTCGAGACCTACTACTCAATCCTCTATGTTCGCGTTGCGAATGTCGTCTGGAAACACTAACATATTACACAATATGGACAAATATCGGTCCCACCCATAACCTCGTAAGACCCAATTTTCAGCCCACAGTCACAGAAAGGAAACAATACGTTATTTGTTTATGACATTATACTTTCAGACATTTTCATTTTGTAACCAAACTTAACTAGTGGACCTATTTTTGATTTTCAAAAAATGGTGCTAAGCTATGAGTAGGTAACCCTTTCAAACAAAAAAAGTATTTTGAAAAAAAAAACATACATCCGAATTGAGAACCCTCCTTTTTGATGTCGGTTAAAAGGAACAAACAGGTAAGAGTCAGTGACTCCGCCGTTTCACCCTAAAGCCAGCCATAAAACTCATAAAACTACACGAAGGAATCCATTCCCTAATTCCGTACGCAGGCTGTATGCGTAATAACAATTCTGTAGATACCAAGGTCACACGTTCATACGGTACAAGGTTAATCCTGGGCCCCTATCACAAAGTCATAAGCCATATAGCCAAGATGGATACAGATAATATTGCTAATCTATACCTGTACAATACCTATCTATATTTTTATACTGTCGTCCCTCAGTACCTATATCAGCTGAATAAATTGGGAGCTCCTTTTTTCCGTTTGAGACCAAATATTACGTGGGAAAGTTGTTCATATTGATTGGTACTATAGGGACAAACTGAATAAAATTTCACTGTAAGTATCAACTCAACGATGGCAACGTTTTAATTGTACACTCCACAATATTTCAGATGCTCTTGGTAAGTTTTTGGATCAGATTAGGTACCCATTCTAAATCGCTAAGGTTGTGGTACCCCCTTGACCGTCGTTTGGCTCCGAATTTTGGAGGCCTGCCAGGATTATGTGAAACTGCCTGGCGCAGCGTGTTGCCTGGAATAACGCAGTGCTAACTTATTGGCGTCTGTATTTCGGGACACGAGATTGAACAAGTTTTTTGAAAGGACGCAGAATTTAGAGTAGATTTTTCGAAAGATAGATATTAAGACCTGGAGCATCATTCTTGCGCATTCGATATACGATAACTACACATATCTCGAGTGATTTCGTATGAGAATCTGTCAATATTGGTCTCGATATACGGATATTGAGACCTATATTGACAGATTCCCATACAAAATCACTCGATATCGTATATCGAATGCGCGAGAATCATGCCACTGCTGGAAAGGAACAACTAAACTAAAAGGCACAATTCTTAATCAAATATACAAAAACTATCCTTACAAATGTACAAAACAAGTGTATATAGAACACGTAATTTTTTTGACCACCTGTACGTATTAACTTTATGCATACATCTATTAGGCGATTCTGCCGAAACACGCGTAAAGGTATTTGTAGTACAATTATTATGATTGATATGGGCGTACGTAAAATTTAAGTATTTCCTTCCAATTAATGGTGATACTTATCTTTATCCATTCGACTCTATACCCAATCGGATAAAAACTCTCTGATACGGTACGCATACGACGATGACGCATGTGAATAATGAATCAGGATGTTATTTTTGTAAAGAAATCTTACATTACGTCAATGTTGATATCAAAATTATTATATCCTTTATTATCCTTTTGACCCTAAATTTCACGAAACAAATTTATAATTTAAGCAAATGATTATCAACTGAAACAAATGAAATCCCTATGAGATTCTCGCGATTAAATTAGTTAAGTGACAACTTAAATTTCAAAACAGTTTCGTGAAACTCAGGGCATATTTAGATGATATTTTGCTGATGTCTAAAGTAAGGAAATGATATCCCAAGAATAAAACCAAGTTTTGGCCTATCCCATGTCACGCAAAATGGAATATCAAATACCCGGCTAAAAGTGGGACAACTGTGCCTCTGCCACCCCGAATGGAAAAAGGCGTGACGCTATGTTAGTTTTAAAACTCAGTTTTGTTGTTTTGGTTTCCTACAATTTCCTGTACAATTTTGAACGCTAATAAATTTCCAAGTACTACGTAAGCCCGGCCGGCCGGCCGGCCGCCGTTCTGTTCTGTTTTAATAACAATTTAAGCGATAGTGAGCGTAGTAAGTCAGTGTAAGTAAGTCTTCGACCAAGTTTGACTAATTTTGACGACAGTTACTCATTGGATTTTGTTTGACAAAGTGGCTGACTTTGATAAAGCTAGTTTTGTGAGCTGTTATTCTTCTTAATATTATTTTGAAGAGGCATCTGTCTAATGCTTACTTAACTTAACTTTTCTTTAGGGGCGTCATCTGGAGTTGACTTCAACCCATTTTGTTTGAGTCTTTTGGTATTTTAAGGATTCCAATATTACTTCGACACCCAGAATTTTTTGAATCGGGATCCCGAATCTTTTGTGTCATACGCAAAAGTGTATCGAACGCTCCGTCTTGGATTGTCGGCGCGGCGGCGCGGCGGCAGCTATTTACCGTTTGCTATTCATGTTTCATAAGAGAATCGGCTCCCAGTTTTAAAGCAGTAAAATATCAGGGCCCTAATGCTGCTCTGAGAATTTCACTTATATTTCATTACTATTTCATTACTATTCCATTGCAAAAACCCAATCAAGGAGGATAAGGAGGATAATAATTTAGGAGAATACCAAATGACGCCATTTTGGGTGTTTGCAATGGAATAGTTATGAAATATAAGTGAAATTCTCAGAGCAGCATTAGGCCCCAGGGTGGATGAAAGGTGACAACATAACAACTTGCATTATGATGATACTGATGCTACTACTCAGAGACACTTTATTTTTACTTCTTCACACTAATCGAGATTTTTTAACTTAGCTTGTGCCTATGTTGATGCTTTAGTAGCTAGCCTTCATCAACCAGTGTTTAGTTATACGTGGTGTGAGTAATACAAGGTTTTCAGATGCTTAATTGTAAGATTGTTACAAAGGCCGCTTCGCCACGTGCAAAAAATCATACTTAGTTGTGAATTATGGAAATTTATACCTTGTTGTTTTGGAAATAAGTGGACTTGACAAGCGCGAAGGGTTATGGATTTAAGTTTTACCCTTTTCTGATATAGGTACCTAACTTAAGGGTAAATTATTTCAAAATGGTATTAATTTACGGGGTATAAATATGTAGGCTCACTACTTCAACGCGATTTAATCCTTGTCTCCGGAAAACTCCCAATTCATGGAAAATTAAATGGAGTTCAATCAAGCAGAGGCTAAGGGGTTTTTAGTATACTGACGGCTTCAATAATAATAATAAATACAGCCCATTCATTTTCCCATCGAAAAAGGGCACGAGGAGCCTTTACTCGATGACGTAAACAAGGGGAAGGTGATGTGTTTATAAAGGTAGAAAATTAAATAAAGCTTTACTTTTAATTAAAAACAGAATGCCAATAAAATGAAATGAAATGAAATTTACTTCACACACACAAGAACAAGAAAATAACAAAAACTTATAGGAACATTTGGGTAGGAACTCTTGCAATAGCTCATAAACATTCTTACATAAAGTAAAAGTAAATGTAGCCCATTAATGTCCCCACCGAGGGGCACAGGCCTTTACTCGGATCCGAGTAAGATTGAGCCATACTCCACCACGCTGGCTCAGTGCGGGTTAGTGGAGCATTCTTACATAACAAGACAAATAGGTACTTGTATACTTTGTGAGTTGTTTTGGTGAGTAGATTAGTGCTCTCCGTACTAGTGCGAGACTGTACTCGTATGACGGCAGAGCAGAGCATTGTTCTTCTCACAGAAAGACTGTAAGGATAAGAAAAATATGTATTGAATAAATGTTTAGATCTATGCATAGTTATTGTGAGTTAAGAGTGTGGTGTGAGAAAGAAATAAAAAAAATAAAATTAAATAAAAAGTAAACTCAGATTGAGTACTCTAGTTACCTAGTTACAAAAGAATAATAATATTATGAACGATATTATAATATAAATAATAATAATTATAGTAATAAATATATGTATTGTACACATGGGTCTACTCCTACTCAGCAATCCACCTGTCTCATCCTTATTTGGTTTGCTGGAAGAGATCTCTTATTAGAGATAAACTCGCATTTGTACACGTTTTCTATGTTTTTTATTGTCCTAGGTATGTAACTGTTTGTGTGCAATGAAGAAATTATGAATTATGAATTATGTAAGATATTATACATGTTACAAAATACAAAAAATACAAAATCATTATTTAGGAAATAACAAGTTACATTAGCTGCTGGCAGAATACCACAAATTACCTGACTCAGCAATGTCACAGATTCGTCTGTGACATTGCTGAGTCAGGGCCATTTCATTGTCGCGGTACATTCACAACACCACACAGTGATGCTTACCGTACCTACCCAATTTGTTTGTTGAATAATGATTTATTTGTAAATTGTTTTATTTAAATGTGTTTTTCTTCCTATGTTAATCCAAGTTTTATTCTATTTTATTTTGTATTTTTTTGTTATGTGTCTGTGTGTGTACCTTTCAATGAATAAATGAATTTATCTATCATATCTTATCTATCTACATTGCTTTAATAAAAACAACAAAACAATTGGCAAAAAGCTAGCAACGTAAAATGGCAGTCAGAATGATTTACACAACCAACTCATTATGAGAATGGGAGCGGAACAAATTCCGCACTTTCGTACGCTTGTTTTTACAACAACCATTCAAACTAATCGGCTGTTACATTACTGAACACCATTTCATGATCTGTCCAAAAATAATTAGGTTTGGAGGCGGTTTTCGATTAAATTTCGTTTACTTTTCCATACATTTTAGATTGGACGGTCAACTAGGTAAGTATGGAGCAGAGAAAAACGTTGCTCTGATCAAATCAACAATGAATACTCCCTAACAACTTCTAAAATACGCATGCCCCGCTAGACTTTTTGGTTACATAGGTCTGTGTCTGTGTTTTGTGTCTAAATCCTTCTACTATGGCATAGGGCCTGGCGCCTCCATCTAAAACCTCTGTGTCCTGTTGGTAATTTTCTCGGGACACCAAAATTCGAGGCACGTACTAACGATAATATTAAATGCTGGGCATTCGATAAAATTCCATGCAGGAATTTTTTTTGGAGTATAATTTGGAATATGGAATTCCTTAGTTGGCGCTAATACTTAAATCAATTATTATTAAGTAAGTGGAAAGCGTGCCTAACTACTTAATGAACTCTTTAAGGATAACAAGGGTCGGGTTAATTAAAAGTGCTCTATATCTTATTTTTAAGATCATTATTGTTTGATTAGGCTACTTGGTTTTATCAAAATCATTAAATAACTCACAAGGTCATCGGACCTATTTTCAGACGAATGCTGTACCTACCTACGTTTTGACGAACTTTGTGGTGATAATATGGTCAAGGATGTGCGACAAAGCGACTAGATTATTTCCCTTCTCTAATCATCTTGGGAATAGGTAGAGCTAGAGCCTAAAGTTAGTGGAACAGGGGCGAAAAGTATTGTCCCAAAAAATTAAAGTTGAATTGATTGACGACGAATCGACTTTTCGCCCCTGTTCCGCCAATTTTAGGCCCATTAGCTGTACCTATTCCAATCACTGATCATCATTATCTCATCGTGTCACCTCTCAGCGAAGCTGGAGTCTCCGCCCAATCTGAGCTCACAATGGAGGCCTCTTTCATCGCTGGACATCTCCACATTGTTTTGGGGTGACCTTTCTTCCGTTTCTCCTTTGGACACCATTTGAGAGCTACTTGTGAAGGTGTTCGTCGTGATTCCTCAGAAACAAAAAAAAAAACAAGGTCTTGGATTTTTATAAATTTGTGATCACGCTGTTTCTGGTTCAGACGACACATGCTATCCTACTGTGGGGCCTGTTCAATTGTGCATGTTGTAAAATTGTTTATGTTTATAGTGAAAGTTTTTTACAATGACCTTCCTAAAGTTAATATTATTAATAAAAATAATATAATTATAAATCCAATTAAATCTTTAAATGAAAAAAAAGGATGGAATGGAATTAGCCACTTTATAGACTACACTTTTCTTAATAAAGCGTTTCTGCACTGTCCTTTATTCCCCTACTTTCAAACTTCCTCCAACAACTGTCAACTCATACCATATTTACCATATTGCCGTTTCCCACAAAGTTCAAAATAAAACTATCGATTTTCTTACGTATTCAGGTAGCAAGGCCGTGGCCGCAGTAAAATTGCCTTCGGAAACTTGATAGGCTATTTTCAGCTTAAAATTTATGCTTCCGTAGACTGAATATCGATTGGCACTGGTTACTTCCCGAATGAAGTAGAGATAGGGCTGAGATATATTGAAACACTATCTTTTGGCACGGATGCAAAATAGAAAGAGATTGGACCACCACGGCATACAGGAATAGAAAGATGTGGCGTAAATAGGGATGGCGGTTGTAGAGCTTAGCCTTTGACCTTCGGATCTTCTACGAACTGTTGAGTTGAGTTGAGTTAAGAGTTAAGCTCGACTTTGTTCATTTGTTTTCATTTAATATATGAACATGTTTTGTGTTTTTGTGCAATAAGTTAGAAAGTTAGTGACTAATCCTGAGTTTCACGAAACTATTTTGAAATTTAAGTTGTCAATTTAATCGCGAGAATCTCATAGAATAGTAATTTTTTTCAGTTGCTTAGCATTTACTTAAATTAAAAATTTCCTTCGGGTATGGAACCCTAAAAACGGCTAAACGCGGTTTCCCTAACAATTTATGAAAAAAAAACTGAGTCGTACGTATCGCCACACTGTCAAGCATAGTGAGTGGTAGTCTGTGGTAGGTTCTTCGTCATGACATGAACCAGTTAAACCTATGGGTGTGTAATATGTGTGAAAATGGAACGATTTCTAGTTTTCATTGCCCGGCTTCGGAAACGCGAACTTTCAAGGACTGTTAATGACAGCTGCAAAACCTCTTTTCTGAGCTCGGATGATGTAAAATACTTTATTGTTTTATATGGATGTCTTGGATGTTTACATGTTCGTGATGTCGCTGTTTCTGGTTCCCACGACACAAGGTATCCTAGTGTGGGGCCAGAAGCAATGCATGTATGTATGTGCCTGTATGTAAATGTTTAAAAAATGTATATCTGCCCCTGATACCGAACTACAAACAAGCAGCAAAGAGGCGCAAGTATTCTGCTCCGTTTCTCCTACTATCGACTGGGCAACGTTGTTTAAACTTACTAGACCCGAGAGACTGACTCTGACTTTGACTTTGGCTCAGTAACTGGGTACTCTAGATTAACAAGATTACTCCCCTGCGCCCTATCTTGTTCAGAACTTTGGACAGGCCCAAGTAGCGTGGAAAAACGTTTTCTTTTCATTTAAGTACATGAACGTCCGTCCAAAGTGTCCCGCGGTTTTTAACCTACCGACATCTAGATAAAGTTAAAAACCTATGAAAAAAACACCACCCCGTATGGGAAAAGGCGTGACGCTATGAATTTTACGGTGGAATGTTGACGTAAGATATGACCCGCAGAGTAAGGAACGGAATAACGGTCAACTTTAACCTTATCTTCGTGTACGAGTCCGACTCGTACTTGGCCGGTTATTTTAATTGATCTCCGATTAATAAGAGACCCAAGCAACCGCCATATTGTCTATTGGTTGCAACAGATAAGACCTGTCATAAAAATGGGCTTGTCTACAGTGGTGACACCTGAATTGAGCAATAGGCAGTTTTTAAGCCCATTGCCTGTCACATTTGATCACTGTTTCAGAAGCTTGGGGAAATCTAGATACATGCAACTCCCTGCACGTGATCCCAAGGCCTATTCCAACAACCGATTAGCATTTGATTACACCCCACGTTGTAACCGGGGGTTAGGTAACCTAACCGGGGATTGCAGGCTATACTGACCGGCAATTATCCTAACGAACCACGAACGGCTGAGCTTAGACCATTCAACCAACCGGAGTAATCACGGAGACTCGAAACAAAACACGATTATTCACCACGCTTCCTACGCCTGGCTGGGAAAAACGAGATACAAGTAAAACTGGTTTTAGGACATTACTGATAATAATAGTTTTTAGGGTACCGTACCCGAAGGGTGCCAAACGGGACCCTATTACTGAGACTTCGCTGTCCGTCTGTCCGTCCGTCCGTCCGTCCGTCCGTCCTGTCTGTCACCGGGTCCGCCTGCACGAACCGTAATAGCTAGAAAGCTGAAATTTTCACAGAATGTGTATATCTGTTGCCGCACCAACCACAAATACTGAAATACGAGAGATATTACAAATTGAAAGTGGTCTCGGTACAAGATACGACTTCACAACACGCTTGAAAAGTTTTTTAAATATTATATTGAACTAGCTTATAACGTTAGGGACCCATCTTGAGAACGGGGGAGGTTCTCATTCTCCCCCTGCTAAAAGTGACAGACTTTTATGCATAGACAATGCACGAGTAGTCTATTTGGTTCTATGGTCTAAGTGTCTAACGCTAACGTCTGAAAGGATTGTGCTGATTGCTTTGATCTTCTTGGTATAAACTAACAGTAATTTGATAGAGGAAGGAATAGAGAAGTATCGTTTAGTTAAGAAAAACATACCCCTTTTCAACCGACTTCAATTGTTGTATTGTACAGGGTGTAACAGAAGGTCATATTTTAGGAGGTTGTTAGGGAGACCATTCTGAGCAACTTTTACTATGAAATATGACTACAACTTTCTGTTACACCCTGTATAGTTGTGTAAGTGGTATGGCCGTATACTGAAACGCAGGCGATGCAGGCCACGCAGACATTTTGCGCAGCAGCGCGGGCGCAGATAAGATCTTGCAAGGCAGAGCGACGACGTCTTTTGTTTGACTATTATATCGCAAAATATTTTCTCTGTCGCCTGCGCCTTAACACACGCCCATATTCAAACCCTGTTGCGGTAAAAACGTAGCTTAACCTAAAAAAAACGTCAAATCGCATACTTTTTTTTTTAAACAGGTTGTTGAACGGGAGTTTTTTTTAGGGTTCCGATCCTTAAATAGAAAAAGGAACCCTTATAGGATCACTTTGTTGTCCGTCTGTCCGTCTGTCCGTCTGTCACGACCCCTTTTCTCAGGACCGCGTGGAGGTGTCATGTTGAAATTAATATCGATTACTCAAGTCTATGGTCCCTTGGAGCTGTGAAAAAATTAAACTTCTAGGTCCACGCAATCAAAAGATACTGCGATATTATGTCATAATTTTGCTGATTTTGCTGAATTTCTTGAAATCGCGTGGTACTCGCAAGGGAATCAAAACCTACAGGGTACTTCCGGTTGGTATGAAATTTGGAATGAAGGAAGGTCTTATAACACAAGTAAAGGGAAAAATTTGAAAACTGTAAATTTCTGTCTGTCTAAAAAAATATTCAATTTGGTTTACATGGATGACATCACACTTTAGTTTTTTATGCGGAAACCTAATTACACTTCTAACTCTCTCCAAGTGTGATCGGAACCCTTGGTGCGCGAGTCCTACTCGCATTTGGCCGGTTATTTTTATTTTGTGGCAGAGATGAGGCCTATACCCAGCAGTGGGTAGGTGTGGGCTGAATGATGATGATGATGATGAAGGCCCAAACTGGTTGAATAGGATACTAACTGCAGCGATTGGTGGGGACTAGCGAATCGAATAAGTTAGTTTCCTATTCAATACGCAAAATTTAATAATACATATCAGTACAAATGTAGGTACCGAGCTTTTGCCACCCCGTGTGGAAAACGGCGTCACGCTGTGTGTATTTCTTTTGAAATAGAAAAACAGGCTGAACCTCGTAGAGCCTCCACAACCATAGGGCAGTGAACGCACGTGCAAAAACCACGAAAGCTGCTAATGGCTAGCGTCATATTCCCTTTTGTTTGGTGTTCTGTAACGTCATCCTTGAGGCTATGTATAAAACGATTATACCCAAGATACAGCATTTCAACGACCTTTCGGCGCGTGGTGAAGGTGGAACTAACCAATGAGGAATGAAAGAAGACCAACCAATGAGGAATGAAAGAAGAGTTGATGATATGTTTTTTGCAATAATTAATTAGCTGCATAGAGCTAGCGCCCCCTGTAAACGTCACTCATCTGACAAAAGATCGTTGAAAGACTAGAAGACTAGACTCCAGTAGAGTAGAAAATTCAGTCAGGCGATGAGGCCACAACTTATCACTGCCTTTCCTCCCCCTTACTATAGCAATACAAAGAGCTTGAGCAATTAAGCATACTGTGCTGTATTCAGCGACGAAATAGAGATCATTAGTGCAGCAAATAACTCCTATTACAACTGCCGAAGAGTCGTATTTCGACTGCCAGTTCGTTAAGTATTTTAAGCAGTACTTAAGTCTAATGAGGCCGCTGGGTCCTCTGAAGAGGAAGAGCAAACATTACGGAACGTAAATTGCTCAGTGACGAAATAAGCGTTTTTGCGCCAAAATTGAAATTATGTATTGCAGAGCTAATTTTCTGTTTACTTACATCTTGCCGTTTATCCACGAAACCACATACGAGCGTCGAGCATACAACAACTGTTTTACAACGATTAAAGTTTATCGTAACTTGTGATTTACAAAAGGTTTCTTTGGCTATACCCGTCGACATCTTTATCTAATATCCTGTTACCTGGAACCAAAACGGATTGAATTATTAACGTCTCTATGGAAGGTGAGTCCGGTCCTTCATTCCACTTTTCACTACTATTATAAATGTGAAAGTGTGTATGTGTGTTTATATGCTTGGTTCTCTTTCACGCTGAAACAGCTAAAGGGATTTAGATGGAATTTAACATACTTATTATAGTTTGAGCTAAAATATATTTTTTTCTCTATAGACCACCATGATAACGTTTATTTACATTAATACAGAATTACATAAAAATATTTGCACACATATATTAAAATATAAAAACATATGGACCATCAGGGATAGTCCTACTCTCATTATTTTTAAGAGTTGTGTGAAGAAGCATTACCTGTCTTTATAGAATTATAGGTAATATGTATAGTATTTATTAGTTTATGTATATTATATAAATATATTTCATATTTATTTATATAAGTATGCACTAGTTTATGTAGTCTATTGATTTGTAAGTAATAATTATATGTATTGTACACATGGGTCTACTCCTGCTCAGCAATCCACCTGTCTCATCCCTATTTGGTTTGCTGGAAGAGATCTCTTATTAGAGATAAGCTCGCCTTTGTACACGTTTTCTATGTTTTTTACTGTCCTATGTAACTGTTTGTGTGCAATAAAGAAATTATGAATTATGTAGGAATTTCACGTGCTCAGGCTGTCACTAAAGTATTCCTGCTCCATCTTCAGATTAACATATAGGATACTTAATATCCAACAGCACCGGAATGAGGGTACCTAATGTTTTCTCTGTAAATGTCAATTTCGACGTGAATCAGACGAGGTTACGCGCGCCAGGTAACATATAAATATAGCCAGATATAAAAATACGTGCTAATTTCGTACCAATTTCACCAGAAGGTCGGACTAGCATGGCGTGCTGTAGGGGCTAGGTTATGGGTAATTTAGATAACCTTGGGCCGCGGCACGCTATACAGGCACATCAGTTTTGTCAATAGCTGGGTATTGGGAGAAAATATTCAGTATGTTTTGATTTTTTATAGGTGCACGGCTTAGCACCGAACATTAATGTACTTTGTACTGACATAGTTAGCGTAAATCGCCTGCACTGCATTATATGAAAACGTGTTATGTGAAGTACCAATTAATAAACTAGTGCAATTGTAGTAATCACTCAACTCGGGCGGTTTTACTCTTCTCTCCGGACTAGAACTAGACTTTCCTACTTTGGGAGGCAGGGACCTTAAATATGTAAACCCTGTTATTTTGCACAATAAATTATTAATAAACAAACAACTCTTTTTCTATGAACGGTTCGCCATCTTCGGTGTTAGAATAACCCGCCCGAAGGATCCTTTTCAAGCCAGGCATGACGTTACAGTGAATTTTTTTTCTTACGGTTTTCTTTATAATTTCACGGTGAAGTGAATTTCCTGATATAATGTCTAGAAGGATGGTATTTGAAACAAGGTAATTTTTGGGATGCCGTACCTTAAAAGGATAAAAGGATTTTTGCGGACAATAAATGAATTCCCTTTGTCCGTCTAGCTGTCTGTCTGTCCGTTTTTTACCCGGATGGAAGGAAGAACTAGACAGGTTTTACCTTCCTTCAGTATCGTGTTTAAATAATAATTGTGAATTATCTAAGGCTGTACTTTGAAGTTATGAAAATATCAAGTGTTTAACGTCCATTTGCAATATCCTATCTACCCATGACTCATATTACCAGAGATATATTTGACAGTTTTTCTATGGAAAGTATGTCAAAAGAGAATTTTGGGCCAAAAGTGAAAGTGCCGGCCAGAAAAAAAAGTGTTATATTCGGATAGAACACACAAATCCTAGTATTTTTTAGTAAAACACTTAACCTGTTCGCTCCATGGTTTTGTTTTAATAGGCTGTTGAAATTCGATAAAAGCCAAAACAAAAAATAAAAGATTCGTGTGGCTTTCAACCAAACCTTGTTTTTCTAGTGCAGAATAGTGTAACGAATAAAAGTTAGTACGACATGTAGAACTCTTCACTCAGTCCGGACTGAGTTAGAGGCGCTCAAAGTTTGAAGCTACGAGTATATAATTTGGCTCCTGAGATGAAAATTCTAGCTCTTCTAACTCAGTCCGGACTGAGTGAAGAGGTATGCATGTCTTACTAAATTTATTCGGTACACTATTCAGCACAGTAAAAACTAGGTTTGGTTGATGGCCGCGCGTTTTTTTTTTTTGTATTGGCTTTTATCGAACTACAACAGCCTATAAAATCAAAACCATGGAGCGAACAGGTTAAGTGTAGTAGTAAAAAACTAGGATTTGTGTGTTCTACCCAAATATTAAACTTTTTTTCTCGGCTAGGCAACATTCAGAACCGAATTCAGCAGGCTTTTTACATCGGAAGTCATGTTAACTAACGTCCAGTTTCAATAACCTATCTATCCTCAATCTGCAGATAAATATGTTCAAATTTGACATAATTTCCATAGCGCAACTGTCAAATCTAACTCTAGTAATGTGAAAATCATGATAGGTTATTGAAACTGGGCGTAAATGGCTCACAAAATGCCGTTGAAACGGTAAAGGAAACCGATTTTTGAAATTTCTACCAGTCCAACATTCAGTCCACAGAGACTATATATCCAATTGACTGCGCCTGCGGGGAATGCGGCTCGCCAAACGCTTGTTTTATTCAACAAACGTTCGCATACGCTCCCTATGTACGATGACGAGCCGCCAGACAGGTTCGCAGCGGCTGAGCAATCACAGCTCTCTTACCTCGTCCCCCGCCGCTTGTAAATTGATGAGTGGTGTTTCAAAGGAAAATGTATCTATGCGCTCTCTACTGGATAAGTGCTCCCTGTAGAGACCTTGGCGCCGTATTGTTTGGGAGGCGAAATGTCACAGCGAAGTTTTGATTGGTTGTGTTCTTTCTCGCTTCTCTTTTGTTTTATTTCCCTTAGAATACTTTAGCAAAGGTGACCTTAGTATAGAATGGCCATTAGGGAAGTTTCAGTTGATAGTATTACATTCAATATTATATTTGGAGAGCTTTTTTAGCTTTAGCTTTCACAAACACGTGCAAAAGAGTAATGTCATTAAATATGCACGTGTTGAGGTTAGGCTATTCTAGGTTTTCAACAAACATAGATTTCGAATTAGGTGACGTGAAACGGAAGATTTTTTGTAATATCTGAGAATTGTTAGTTAGAACCCGCGATTAATGGGAAAAAATATATACTAGCCGGTCAGAATATCTGTGCACCTCGCTGGAATGCGGCGCCTCTCCCGCTTCCCCTGTCACCTCTCCGCGCACTCCCCGGTGCGACAGTACGGTTAGCATCTTCGTTGCCCATACACGATGGCCATGAAGTTGTGCGTCTGCCACCTTATCATTGTGACCTAAACCCTATCGAATATATATGGAACTTGGTAAAGCAAAGGGTGGCAGATAAAAACATTGACCAATCGGAAAAGAAAATAGAACAACTTACAAAAGATGCGATTAAGTCTGTCTAGAAATCAACCCATACAATTCAAGATCCATAGAACATACATTCATACAAGTCATACATACCCAGATAACCATACAAGTAGCATACAAATATCCATACAAGAAGCATTTATACAATCATACAAGAATCAGTCCATACAATTGAAGAAGCATCCATACAGTTCAAGAAAATCATACATATTACAAGCAAACATGGCCTACGCGCCCTGTACAAAGCAAGAACGAAAAGCGACTGCGTCGCACTGTACCGACCCACCGCCATTACCACTGCATCTTGATAATCGAAGCACGCCACATGTGTCGCATACAAATGACAAAGTAATACAGTCATACAGCTATCATACAGTCTTTCTTTCATACCATAGTCCATCTTAGAAGCCCTACCGCCAAGTGTACAAAGTCAATTACGCCAGCTGACTGGAAAAAAGAAGTGAATCACGTGGAGAGACTACAGCGAGAATACTGGGAAAAGGATCATCTAGCAGACGACAACATCACACATTTTTTAATACCACTAGGGGAAGACAGTTCGGAGAGTTCAGAAAGTGAGAGTGAGGAAGATACAATGTCAGGCATTGAGTCATTAATTTATAGTGACTGAGTTTAATAATAAATGTTTTCGTAATCAAAATTATTGTTTTTTAATAACAAACCCTTCATCAATGATAAATTGATTTGAATAGGTTAGTAGTTTTTTTTTACCTCCACATTTCTCGAAATAACTTTTTTTCACACCGTACCCAGACCGCCGATATGACGTCACGAGGTCAGGTGCACAGATATTGTGACCGGGTAGTATGCATGTTTTATTATTTTAATACTCGTTGGGCCCGGTTACACTAAAGATAATTAAAAAAAATACGCGTGTAGCACCGTACACGTGTTAGAAGTAAAACTTCTGTAGCTAGATCATTAAGTGGTACCTATACTATACACCTATACCTACCTATACTAAAAGAGATTTAAATTTCCAATTTTGAGATCCAATCTCTGCTTCAAGTTACTTTTAAGTTTCAGACGTCCGATTATTTGAAATTATTTTATACTTGTACTTACTTTTAATACGTCATGTCATTTATTTCCCACCATTCCTTATCTACAATTTGTCGCGCTCGTGGTGATATACTTAACTCATTCAATAGTGTCACTACTATTTGCATCTCGCTCAGATTATATACCATCTGACGTCACGTCTTTAAGCCGTCTCGCTCAAATGTATGCATTGCTTTGCTTGTTTTAGAAATCCATATCGACCCGTGTGACATTGATGTAACTCTTTTCTTACAAACTGTATGGATCGCATCGCACAGCTGTCAAACATAAGTTCCGGTTCCAACAAAGAGGTTGAACGAAGTAGTTTGAGTCATGCTAGTTGGTTTTGTTTGTCCCAGCCAGCGGCGGCGGCGGCGGCGGCGCCATCTTGGCCATACCGGAAATCAAGAACTCGTGGAAGAATGCTTAAAATAATTTTTATTTGTTAACGTTTCATCAGGTTTTTCTCTCACTAATTAACATTCTTTATTGTACGAATGTATTATTATCTTATCTGATTAGTTAAAAACTGTATTGAAAATAGTTGCGGTTTTAAAAGTCTTCAGCCGACCCTGACGTCACCGATTCCAATTTCCGTTACATTTCTTAGCCACTCGTGATAATAGCATGATAGTAGCAATTGAAAAGCAAATATATGAATAACCTACAGTTGAGAGGTTAAATAAATTTTACCCCCGTGCCCTAAGAAGTTTTACTTCAAAAACTGAGAGGCATTCAATCATGTTCTCACCGCATTTTTATCGTATATTGTGACAGTTGAATAAATGTGTTTTTATTCTACTATATTCTGTTATCTGGCACTTTATCTAACTTTGCATTCGGCAATCCTAGATAAGCGAAAATATTACTCGTGAAACAAAAAGAGTTAGGTAATAAAACGCAAAGTTTATCTCAAAATTTCGCACAGTCTAAGTGGCCCTTCGGGCTCTCAAGCGATAAACTGAAATTTCGTTGAGATAAAACCAAATGGAACCTTGTCGAAATAACCAAGGGATCTTTCTGCGGTGTTTTCGTAGCATTTGTCCTTGCCCTGCGGGTATGAGTCTGACTGACATTATTTTGGACGACTGAATAAAAGACATATAAAACAAACATCATGTTTTAGTGTTTTTGTTTACTTAGATCTTTATCACTCTTGCTGTCAATGGAAGGACCGGACACATTTATTTATTTAGTGGTTACAAAACTGCACTGAGCAAGAGTGGAGTATGGCTCAATCTTTCTCGTTTCGAGGGTAAAGGCCTGTGCCGGAGGGGCCATTAATGGGCTAAATTGATTGATGGGTTGGTAGGGATTAAAAGTACGTGATAAATTGTGATTGGGTTAGATTTGACTTTTTGTAGGTAAATGTAGGTTAGGTTAAGTTAGTCTTTTTAAGTGCAACCAGCGGTGCTAGCATCGTAGCTTGGTTTTAACAATATACCGGACGAATTTTGACGCATGTTTCGAACCGTCGAGGCCAGCGGGTCGATTCTCGCGCCTTCAAGAGAATCATGCTACAGTGGCATGATTCTCGCGCTTTCGATATACGATATCTACACCTATATCGAGTGATTTTAAATGGGAATCTGTCAATATAGGTCTCGATATCCGTATATTGAAGGAGCGAGAATCATGCCACAGCGACGCGCACGGTTCGAAACATGCGTCAAAATTCGTCCGATATGTCGCTATCTCTTTCGACCCTTGCGAGGAGAGCAAACCATACGCCCCGCACCCCGCGCTTACCGCTACAGCATAACGCGCGAAACGTTTGTTCAGACGTGTACGTGGAAATTTCAACTTAATTTTCCGGAAAAACTACGCATTTCCTCACAAAAAGAATATAAAACCGGCCCAATGTCGACATCTGTCGACATCTGTTGGCAGCTTTCAGAACTATTTTTTGCAGTCATAAAATCGCCTATTCCGTGTTTACAGTTTGAGAAGCCTGAACGTGAACATACTTTGGAAGAAATCTCCCGTTGTTGTTTTGTTGAAGTTTATCACCCGGAACCTTATTATAAAAGTTGGAACATTGAGTTAAACAAATTGTTTACGAGTTGAGGAATTCAAATAAACATATTTTTGCTTTATTTGCAACCATAATTTAGGTGAGTGCGACTAATAGTTTAGGAATAAAGTTCCTGTGACATACGGACGGACAGACAGACAGACTTGACGAAACTATAAGGGTTCCTTGTTTCTTAAACGGAACCCTAAAAAGGTGTTTAAATTTTCTCAAATCATTTCCCAAAAAAGTTAACAAAGACACAAAGAGCGAGGTGTGCATTTACCTAATGTAACGCAAATACCTCCAGGCGTCGATACATTATAAAGAGATAGAAAGTAAGAAAATCGATTCACATATTTTAGCGTTTTCTGAAATGCTTGTGTTCTTTTAAGGCCTGTACACACCCAACCAACTTCGACGCCCGGCTAGTGTCGCGTAGTAAACCGTGCACCGACACAAATCCGGCGCCCCGGGCGGGTGTGCAGAGGCTTTTAGTTACATGGTCTGTTAGGTCCATGAAAAACAGGAAAATATGTGGCCTTAACGGCATAAAAATATCTGAAATATGAGGTCAATGATGAGATGATGTATGTTCGATTTAGATTATTTTAGAACGTAGCAGTATTATGATAGATACAGTATTTCTCTGGTGCGCTTGATCGCGGCACTAACGCGGCAGCCTGTGCAGAAATCGGACAGCCTCTGCGGAGCGGACTTTATCAGATTAGGGGGGCAATTCTCGCACTAGCGAGATCATGTCCATAGTCGAAATATTGATTTTGAAATTACGAACTCCATCAAAAACAAGAAAAAGCTATTCTGACGACCAGCCTTACGAACAACCGAGATATCTCGACCCGTTTTTGATAGAAATTAATATGAATCGAGAGTGTTTTTGACGGATTTAGGCGGTATCAAAACCGACATCTCGACTAGGGAGATGATCTCAATAGCGCGTGAATCGGGGGCCAGGCCCCCAATCTAGTATTGAGATATCGAGATCATCTCCCCAGTAGAGTTAACGGCTTATAATATACCGAATATCTCCGTCTTAAACAATATTAATTCATATTTATTTTGATCGAAAATGGATCGAGATATATCTTGGTTGGCCGTAAGGCGGATCGAAAGAATAGCATTTTTATGTTTTCGATGGAAATATTCGGTATCTCGAAAATTGTTTTTCTACATTTTAGACATTTATTTGACACAATTTATATTTATTTGACACAAACATAAATGTAGTTTCATAATATAGGGATCCTTGAACCCTGAGCTAAAAAAAAATACAATATTTCGACCATGGAGATGATTTCGATAGCGCGAGAGTTGCTCCCTGGACACCTTCGTATCTCTATATATCTGCAGCGATGGCCCCCTGCTACTGCACTCTACCACGTGCCTACGATTGTTTGTCAGGGCCAGTATTTCAAGAGAAGGATAAAATGTTAGATAATTTTTATTGACACTTTTTGTAAATGTGAAATGACAAAAGCCAAAGATAAAAAGACAGATAAACGCTATCTGAGCAATGAGAGAATAGGTCTTATACTGATTGTTTTTTTGTCTTATGTTTTGCTAAAAATGTGCTTAGATTAAGAACTTTGGCAATAGCAAAAATAACCCTAACCTTGATTAAATTGGCAGACAGGCAGAGAACCCTTGCCAAAACTTGACACTGTCCAAAAAACTTATAAAAGCACAGACATATTTTTGCAGTACACGATAGCTATGCTTACGAGCGATCATATTATGTCTCTCTCTCTCGATCTTCCATTCTTTCACTCTCTCTATCTATCTAGCATACTCACATGACCATTCTGATGGAAAAAAAACCCGGGTCTTGGATGTTTATATGTTTGTAAAGTCCCGTTTATGGGTCAAACAAACAACACGTATTTATTACCTACTAGCTGACCCGGCAGACTTCGTGCTGCCTCAATTTAATATGAACTTTATTGAATAGCAATAAAGTTCAAATTGACTCTAGAAAACGATTGACTCTAGAAAACGTTTGTATGGGAAATAGAAAAGGGCTGTTTTTAGGGTTTTCCCGGTAATTATTAGATTTTTTTCTGGCCTTTTAAACCTTCCCTAGACCTCCACGAACATTTCAAGACAAAGATAAGATAAATCCGTTCAGCCGTTCTCGAGTTTTAGTGAGACTAACGAACAGCAATTCATTTTTATATATATAGATAGATTATGTGGATCCAAAGAAAATTTACAAATGTGACCGTGTGTTTATATTGTATGTTTAATGTGCTGTTTAATTAACGTTTTAAAATCCGTGGCTTGTATTGTATCGTACAGATTCTGAAATTTTGCTCTTTCAACCTGAAAAGCCGTTAGCTCTATAGTCGATAACGTAATCTCTAGAAATAATAAACTTCAGCTGTTTATGTATTCTCGGCAAGAATAACTTAGAACTGTTTTTCTTACCGAGTACGAAAATCTATTAAAAGAGGTTGTTTCGTTAAGATATTTCGAGAGGTCCTTGTGATGTGACGTAGTCTATTTGTAGTCTAATCTTAATAATTAATTGATGTTCGAATTATGAAGATGTACATAGATCATATAGGTAGTACCTACTTAATTACGATAATGATGATGTATTAAAATTTGGTATTTTGTGTTGTGCTTTGGCTGCAATCGGCACCTTTAAGATATATTTAAGTAGCACTTAACGAAATCAAGGACATTGGGCGTCGTCGTTCGTGTATTTGACAACCGCTCTCCGGGTCTTTCCTGTGAGATGATTCTCGCGCATTCGATATACGATATCTACACCTATATCGAGTGATTTTGTACAAGTCTGTCAATATAGGTCTCGATATCCGTATATCGAAGGCGCGAGAATCATACCCACGGATCTCTCTCGCTGTGCAGCGTGCAAACGTTGCCAGTGTAATAGACACCTTTAGGCTGGGCGATTCTTGGGGCGGTTTATTTGTGTAAATTATTTTTTGTGATATGTCTTGACGAAACTATTGTATAAATATTTTTTTTTCATGTATTTAAATTGCTTTTGTATTGAACTTTGATTTTTATGTAATGTGTAATATGATTATGATTTAATTATGAATAAATTGATAATTTAACGAAATCAACAGTTAAGAATTCGGCCACAACCTCTAAGTATTACCGGTCTATCTCTTTGCAACAAAAGTGGCTCGAATTTTTCACCAAACCTTCCTGCAACTTCCGCGCGCTATCAATCACGAAATACACTTTTTATCCGAAGCTTTTGAATACTTGAAGAGCAAGCTTTCAACTAAATCAAGTTGCTTAGCTTATTTGGGAGAAGTAATTTTAAGGGGTTGCTTTTATTACCCGTTTCGATGGATAAGGGGTTTGAATGAAGCCTAAAAGGTTCCTATTATACTCATACTACGAGTATGTATACCTTTATTTGAAATCTTTTTATACTGTATGGAATATTGGAATATTGCAACGCACTTCCTTCCACCGTAATAGACGTCCCACTCTTTTCAAATTTAAAAACTCTCTCTTTCGCGATAGATATTGTATGTACGTATTTATGTTAACTATGTATACATGTAGTTAGGTGTATTTATTTGCATATTGTGTATTTATTAGTAATTTGGTATACTTATTATATTATGTTTGAAGTATATTTATTTAGTCATTTATTGTGCACTAACTTCCCTCTCTCGTTTTTTTTCCCTGTCATACCTAGGTTTGCTGAAAGAAATCTCTTTTCAGAGCTAAGCTCGCCTTTGTACATACCTTTTTGTAAATTTAACGTGATTTTTATGTTTTTGTGCAATAAAGTATAAATGATATTAAATTAAATGAATATTTATAAAACTTTTCGCCCTTACGTAAATCTTTATTAATCTGTGCCTTAGGCCCTTTTAGGCCTATATTAAACAGCTCTCAGCTCTTAGAGCTATCACCACATGAAAATAACAGATTTGATATGGCAAAACCTAATAATAATAGTATCTCCAACATTATATTCAAGCTCAAAAAATGCATTATATTTCATGATACAATACGTTAAAGCATTATTTTTCTCCCACATCGAGTGGCAGAAAGCTCCCAATTTTTTTATTCAATCCACACCGAGTTTCGTTAAATATTTTTTCCCCTCTACCTCTTCAAAATGCAATCAAGTAAAGACCCGACTTCAAACGTTCAACGCAAGGACTGAATAACCGTAATATATCGGTTAGGGACCAAAACGAAACGGTTTGGCGCCGAACCTTTACTTTTACGCCATCTACAGGGTGTAACAGAAGGGTGTAGTCATATTTTAGGGAGTTGTTAGGGAGACCATTCTGAGAAACTTTTACTATGAAACCGATTTGATCGGAGCAACTTTATTTTTCATTGCTTCATACGTTTTGGTCCGGGCGGTCAGCTGATTTGTATAGAGAAGTGAAAATTTCTCAACAACCCTCTAAAATATGACTACACCTTTTTGTTACACCCTGTTTAAGTAAAGTCTTCCAAAGATCTTTTGGCTGATTGATAAATGACTTTTACAGGAGAGCACCAGTTCTACGCAACTAAATAACTCGAATCTCCGTGTACCTAGTCCCGCTGTCTCCCACTTCCATGTCCACCACTTTTTTTGAACATCGAAATTGTAATAAAACTCTTTATTAATTAACTTTAAATTAATAAAAAGTTATTTAATAATCTGACTTTAAAATTTAATAAAAATATATATTTTTATTTTACTTTAAATTAACAATTTCGATGTCCAAAAAAGTAGGGGACAGGAAAGTGGGGAACAACGGGACTACACCAATGAATCTGTCATTATTTTTATTGGTCATCAAGCCTGTCACCGCGCGCCAAAAGATCGTTGGAAAGTTGTACATAATATATTATTGTACAGATCTGCCAAATTAACAGTGATGACAGGTCATGACAGTTGTCGCTATACCTTGCGTGGGATAACATGGCAATAGCGGTTGTTTAGAACAATAAGTCGAATCCTTTATTTGAATTTTAGCGCTTCTAAACATATAGAATTTTGTCTTTTATCATTGACCCGCTAAGAAAATGTATGAGATTTGACGTTTGCCGCCACTGTGTAGTTGCTTTCTAGGCTACGTTCGGGAACTAGGGCTAAAAATTCACTTGGAAAATGAAAAGAGATGGAGATAATGACAGAAAGAGGGATGAAATGCGGTAATCGAAGGCTAGCGTGAGAATTCGGGTTTTCCCGAACGCGATAAGTTGTCAATGTCAAACCAAATTAAACTAACCTATAAAATATAAGCTGAACAAACAGAACTTCTTTGTTGTTCGAAAATTATTGCACGAATTTTCCATTTAAGTAATGACTTCTCGTCTATATCTACCAGTTTTCGCTGAAAATTACACCAAAATTTTAAGAAACCCGCCAAGCACAGTTTGACAGCTATCAGATAATTTTGAACTACGCTGAACCAGGATGAGAAATCGTACTTGTCAGAGTGAAAATTACTCTATTCTAGCCGTCCGAAAACACTGTTTGACAGATGTCAGGTAACAGTTCGGTTAGTTTCACTCGGTTTGTTTGCGAACGCTCTGGGGTAGTTTTCGCATCATTCGGAGTGATTATTACCCGTTGTCAAACGCACCCCTAGTATTGCCATATTTGGGATTTGCTTTCGAGCATAGTATGGTATTCCAAAGATGGCGGTCATAGTTCTAACCGGTTAACTCGAGCCATTGTCATTCTCCAAAATTATATATAAAAAAAATTACATTAAAATTAGTTTGACAGTGGGTACCAACGTCAAAAATTAGACATTTATTGACGTCTTGGTACCCACTGTCAAAATAATTATAATGTATTTTTTTTTTATAATTTTAATGTCAATTTTGTTCCAAGGACTCTTTTGTCCTTACGCTACCGTGGGTGCTAAACTCTGACATTTCATTAAAAAATGGTATGTCTCTCAGCACAAATATGTCTATAGCTATAATGTATTTTTTCCGCGAGGACTGACGTTGAAGTTATAGGTTGCCATCTGACCCCAAAAAGGTAGAGATTTGTCGTCCGCCTGTGTGGCGGAAATGTTTGCATGTCAATTATCAAATACCTGTTCTTTTTTCGGTACCGTAATTATTAAGCCAGTATTAGAGGGTCGCATTTCGCAGCAGTTGGATTTTGGTACACATTGAAATAGCGGTCGGTGTAGCGGTTTCTAGTATATAAAGCCAACTGATTCGGTCCTTGATTCAAGGGTTTTCCTCTCAGTCCTACTGCTGCTGACAGCTGTTTTGTAATGTCACAGTACAGTTATGGAATCCATATCAAACGATATTGCGTGGGACTGAAATGTAGCTTGATTATCTCTCTGACAGGTATTTTGAAATCGGAATTTGATTGCAATTTCAAAAGCGCGGCCTCTAATATTGACTGAGGCGGTACCATTTAGGAATTCTGAAAATGGATTATTACGGTCAGGTTATATTTTTTTCATGTAGTTACGGATGAAATACGAGCGAAACGTTAGAAAATAGTAACTGTCAAAGTAACTATTTTCTCCAAAAATCTGTCAAGAATCAAGATTGAAAATATTGAACTGTCCGGCACATGTTTCTTGCACCATGGTACGAAACCCTTCGTGTGAGAGTCCGACTCGCACTTGACCATTTATTTTGCCTTAAGTGTGACAGCTGTGATGCCCGCTTGTGTCCGCAACGCCGCACCTGCCAATTAGTCTCCGCCTCAGTGATTCGCTAACGACCTTCCATTCCACACTCCCCTCATTCTCTCAAAGACAAGGCGGGTGTAAAGTCGTGGTTCATAAAGATTTCTACTCGTAAAAACACACCGAGGTCTAATGGTTTTACACTTTCATCATTCCCAGGAGATGTAGGTTCCAATCCCGGTGATCATGTACTAATGAGATAATTATATGGATTATTATACGGATGTTCTAACAAAAACCAGTTTCTACCGAACAGTATTTATTACTTATGCCGAAACACTTGTAAGGGCAGATTTTTCTTTTAGCACGATTTTTAGGTTTCCGTACCCGAAGGGTGCCAAACCGGACCCTATTACTGAGACTTCGCTGTCTGTCCGTCCGTCCGTCCGTCCGTCCGTCTGTCTGTCTCCAGGCTGTATCTCATGAAACGTGGTAGCTAGACAGTTGAAATTTTCACAGATGATGTATTTCTGTTGCCGCTATAACAAAAAATACTAAAAATCAAAAGAAATTTAATATTAAGGGGGGCTCCCATACAACAAACGCGATTTTTTTGCTCATTTTGCTCGATATTGATAATGGTAGCAGGTAGACGCTTAAAATGTTCACAATATATCGAGTATATTATTTACTTAAAAAGTAAATAAGTAAATTAAAATTAAATTAATGTTTAGGGGGGGCTCCCATACAATTTTTTTTTGTTTGCGGTTTGATAATGGTACGGAACCCTTCGTGCGCGAGTCCGACTCGCACTTGGCCGGTTATTCTAATATATGAGAATAAGGTTCAACTCTTTTATGGGAGCCAGAACTCCCTGCATGCCTATTGCGACATTGTACATCATTTTTCTGTTTCCATAAAAAAAAAAACAACTTAGCCTCTTTATGACCTCTTTTAGTATGTATTACTAAAAGAAAAAAATAGATTGTCTGTCTTGTGTATAATTACCTGGTATTTTTGGCTCTGGGGTAATTATAGGAAGGGAATAAACCCTTTGTGTTCACACGTGGGAATATTGCGACTGAGTTGGTACAGTGCGTGTTTTGTCATTTTGCATTCAAGTATATTCGGTGTTGGAATGGATGGACGGTGATGAAAAAATCTTCATTACTCAATAGCTGCGGCGATGAGTTAACCCCTTTTAGGTAAAGTAAATATCGAAGAGGCAAGATGGCGAGACATGAGGATTATCAGACTGATTGTGCGCGTGCACAGTGTAAGCACGCCAGGTTCACTTCAAACAAATCAACGAGATCAGCCGCACACACACAGCTACATTGCATTACGTATAAGCACGCGCCGCCACACGCACACATTGCCGAATCTCGCCTCCTTCGCTTGCTACGAGACAGGGCTATGCAAGCAATGCATGCGACGAGTCAACGTCATTCGTCCGGCGCGCGGCGGGGCGGGCGCCGCCGCCGGGCGGCACGTGTTAAGCGACAACCCTAGCCGTTTTGAAAGAGTAGGTAGTTATCATGCGAACAGGGGCCTAGTGAACTTACTATTTCTTATTTATACTATGGTGTAGGTCATTGGGTTATTTTTGTCAAGATGACACCACACATAGGTAGACGCATTTTTCAGGTTTTAAACTGTAAATAAGCTCTGTGTAGTCTTATTTTAAGGAACATAATTCTGAACAACTTCACAACCACAACAACCAATTGGAATCAGAACCACTTTTTAGACATCTCCATACTTTTTGGGCCTAGTCATTGTCATTTGTATCCAAGTTAGACATCGCACGTCGACACAAGACATACGTTACGAATACAATAAGATTAAATTAAAGGGTACCCAAAATGGCATTCAGATAATCTACTGCAAAAATGTCTTGTCAACTGTGTACGTGTCAATAACGAGAAACGAAAATGTGTCTATACAATTTTGGTAATTGACTTTTATGCTGTCCGTGGCTTTGCGAAGCATTTTTTGTAATTACAAACATTTTCATGTTAAATTGTACAACAAGGCAGACTTATCCAATCCAACAAACGTTCGCATACGCAACCTATGTACGATGACGGGCCGCCAGACAGTTTCACAGCGGGTGACCAATCACAGCTCTCTTGCCTCGTCCACCGCCGCCCGTAAATTGGTGAGTTGTGTTTCAAAGGAAAATGTATCTATGCGCTCTCCACTGGATAAGTGCTCCATGTTTCGGGTGCAGGAGCGACGAGCACATTTACCGACGAAGTAGGACGGATATCTGATTATCAGACTGGTTCTTACCTTCCTTTAAAGGAATAACAATTACACTTATATTATGTTAACAGCAATGAAAGAAATCCAGGTATTCTATACAATGCCTAGGCATTGCAACGCATAAACTACCAAGCCTCTTTAGTTATGGTCAATGTGTGAAATAGTATGTCCCTAAGAACCTCTTAAAGTAACATATTTCTGTTACAAAGTTCCGGTCCTAAAAATCCGATAATTCCAATATGAAATGACAAAATATAACTTATATACCTAGATAGAGCTTATTGGATTTATTGAAACAGCTGACCACTTATAGTAGGTATCTGTGGTTAGTAAATCATTAACGAAACCCAAACCACTTATTTTGGATTGTAACTGTAACAATAAAATAATCTAGGTATGTCGATTTACGTCGTTTCATCACAGGCTACAATAAACAAGATGATTTCCATTGATTTTTGATTTCTAAAGATCTTTATTAATAAATGAGTTATTACAATATTATACTAGTGGCTCTGTGAGCTGTAGACCTCGCGAGTATGTCGGTGGGAAAGCTGAACTGCTAACACACATAAAAAAATAACCCAAATAATTTTCTTTCAATAACACATACAAACTTATGAATGTACCTGGTTACGTACATGCAGTATGAAAGTAGCCGCACCAATAACTTTGTAAACTACATTTCGCGATCTTTAATACAACCTATTGACTTTTTACTTAAATTATATAGTTTGTTTCACTCTTATGGTCTTTACGAATCCAACGACACCTCATTTGTTAATATCCATTGAGCCGTTTGGGTTGTAGCGATTTTTTTACATTTTGAAACCCCATATCTCCGCCATTTTGAAAAAAATCTAAAAACTGGCTCAAGTAAAAAATTCTATTTATTTTTCCAACCTGCTCACAAAATTTCACGACAATCGGTTCATAAATGCGACCTGTAGAGGAGAACAACCGGACATACGAAAGCATTTTTGCCCAAACCTGAAACGGAGACGCTTCGCTCGCTTCGCTCGCTCGGTCAATTAGCCTAGTGTACATTTTTATCATAGGTTAAATGAACCTTAAACGAAATTAGCAGGCCTTGGCCTCTTAAAATTTTAAACAGGGTAGGTAATTAAAATTGCAAATAGATTTGTGAGGATACCTCGTGTTATTCCTAACATCCCAGAAAGAAACGTACATTTTGCCCACTTCGTTTTAATGAGCAATTCTCGCATCTACCTACTTGTCTCATTATGTACCTAAGTATTAGCCGAGTAATACGCGTCAAAAACAAGTCAGCTGACTGAGTTACAAGTACAATGAATAAACGATTTACCCACTATTAATTAAGTAAAGGTACGCTATAAACAGTACAAGAGTATGTGATATGAACACAGTGCACCAGTAATTACTACGGTACGGGGTTTAGATTAGACAGCAGCATAAATTTTAACAATAGTTTAGGTATCGGGCGGATATAGGTAGGTAAGGTATCGGAGGTATAGGTAGATTGGTATGCCACATTTATGTACGTTGGACAGTTATAGGTATACCGAAAATGCTGGGCTCATGATACACATAATCGCGTTGATACGCGTAAACGCGTCCACACTAGCGAAAATGACATACGTCAATGCCACGCATTGGATCGGATACACTATAATTCACCAAGTTTAAAACTTAAATAACCGGCCGAGTGCGAGTCGGACTCGCGCACGAAGTATGGGAGCCCCCCCCTAAATATTAATTTAATTTTAATTTATTTACTTATTTTTTAAGTAAATAATCAACTCAATAAATTGTGAACATTTTAAGCGTCTACCTGCTACCATTATCAATATCGAGCAAAAATGAGCAAAAAAATCACATTTGTTGTATGGGAGCCCCCCTTAATATTAATTTCTTTTGATTTTTAGTATTTGTTGTTATAGCGGCAACAGAAATGACATCATCTGTGAAAATTTCAACTGTCTAGCTACCAAGGTTCATGAGATACAGTCTGGTGACAGACAGACGGACGGACGAACGGACGGACGGACGGACGGACAGACAGCGAAGTCTCAGTAATAGGGTCCCGTTTATTAATTCAATCGTGCCATCAACACGAAGGCTCCGGAAGACTGGAAAGCCTTCCAAAAAGCACGCAACCAGTTCAAGAAGCAAACTAGGAACAATTTCAGAGAATCCTGGAGAAACGTCTGTAGCTCGATAAACAGCGTGTCACAGGCCTCTCGGATCAAAAAACTAATTGGAAAAGACCCACAACACCAACCTGGATCGTTAAAAAAACCTGACGGGGAATATACTAAAAGCGAAGATGAGCTCTGTAGTGTACTACTACAAGCGCACTTCCCGGGTAGCACTATCCTACCAGCTAACACAGAAGAAGCATCCACAAAACAAACTAATCTCTCACTCACAGCAAAACCATTGCCAGAGGCATGGACGGGAGCAGAAGATCTAGTTGACGAAGAGAAAGTGAGATGGGCAATCAACTCCTTTCTTCCATATAAATCACCCGGACCGGATGGCGTATTACCAGCCTTACTTCAATGGGGAATAAAACTACTAATACCAATATTGGTAAAAACATTTAAGGCCTGTTTAGCACTAGGCTACATGCCAGCAAGCTGGAGAGAGGTGAAGGTCGTCTTCCTACCGAAACCAGGTAAGGACGACTACACTGAGCCCAAATCCTTCAGGCCTATAAGTCTTACATCGTTTATCCTAAAAACACTGGAACGAATGTGCGACAGATACATCAGGGATGGCCCGATGAAAACCAACCCTATACACCCGAACCAACACGCGTACCAAGCAGGCAAATCCACGGAGACAGCCTTGCACGCAGTGGTCAGAAGAATTGAAAGCTCAATACTAAACCAACAGTCATGCCTAGCGGTGTTCATAGACATCGAAGGGGCTTTTGACAAAACAAATTTCAGCAGTATCAGCACGGGACTGGAACAATTAGGTACCAACCCCAATTTGATCAACTGGATATCGAATATGCTGGAATCCAGGATAATCTCCTTGGAACTCAGCAACAAAATCAAATGCAAAGTGGCCAAGGGCTGCCCTCAAGGTGGGGTACTATCACCACTACTGTGGGTATTGGTAGCCAACGACTTGGTGTCACAGCTAAACACTAGAGGATTTTACTCGATTGCATACGCCGATGACGTAACCATACTTGTGAACGGCCTATTTATAAACACTTTATTCGACCGAATGCAACTAGCACTACGGAACGTCGAAACATGGTGCAACAAAACCAAACTATCAGTAAACCCGGCAAAAACGGAGATGGTATTATTTACAAAAAAGATAAATCATGGCAACTACAGACTGCCAAAACTCTTTAATAAAACACTTACTTTAACAAACCAAGCCAAGTACCTAGGCGTATGGCTTGACCACAAACTAAGTTGGAACAAACACATAGAAGCGACACTAAAAAAAGCCACCATATCATTTTTCCAGTGTAGGAAGATGGTGGGTAATGGCTGGGGACTCAAGCCTAAAATATGTCGATGGATGTATACGGCAGTGGTGAGACCAGTCATTTCGTACGGCTCCCTGGTATGGTGGCAACGGACAACGCAAACTACAACGATAGCACAATTGCAGCAGTTCCAGCGAATGGCGTGTGTAGCGATCACAAGCTGCATGAAATCAACGCCATCAGTGGCTCTGGAAATAATGCTAGGGATACCACCATTGGACTTATTCATACAGCAGGAGGCAAAATCTGCAGCCATAAGACTGTATAGTACAGGCCAATGGAAAGGCCAATTGGCAGACAAAGGACACTGCACAATCCTGTCGAAAGCTTTCGACGACGTACCGGAAGCCATTGTTGGGATTGATCGCATAAAACCTGAATTCCTTTTTGGAAGGAATTACGAAATTATAGCTCGGGATGTGGAAACAATACCGAACCCAAATCAGAACACCATAACAATATACACAGACGGGTCAAAGAATAGCCGCAACACAGGCGGAGGTATCTTCTCGCCAGAACTTAACATTAGCCATTCCCTGAACTTCGGGGAGGAAACAACAGTGTTTCAAGCGGAGACACTGAGCCTCCTCCACGGAGCCATGCATATACAAGATCATGCACAAGGAATGGACATTACCTTTAAAACGGACTGCGCTGCCATACTAAGCGCACTAAACAGACCGCTAACAAAATCTAAACTTATACTAGAATGTCATGAAGCACTAAACAACTTAGGCAGCAAAAACAAAGTCACAATCCAGTGGGTCAAGGGTCACCAAGGAGACCAGGGCAACTGCGAGGCGGACAAGCTAGCAAAAATAGGGGCTAGAAGGACGGCGATCGGCCCTCCACCCTTCTCGCCATTATCAGCTGAAGCACTAAGGAAGCGGCTTAAATCAGCCACATTAGTGCAACAGAACAAATTGTGGTCCAGCAGAGAAGACTGTAAAAACACAAAACTTTTTATAAACAAGTATAACCATAGGTTTACTAACTACCTAATAAAGCTGCCACGCAGCAAAATAAAAATACTAACAGGCCTTATAACAGGCCATTGTACACTAAATAAACACTTGACAATTACAGGTGCAACTGACAGCCCACTATGCAGGGGTTGCATGGAAGTGGATGAGAAGGTCGAGCACATGTTGCTGGCATGTCCATCCACAATTGAAACCAGGATGGCGATTCTGGGAGAAGCATCATCGACCCGGGAGCTCCTTGAACATCCAGGCCTCCTACTCCAACTTGTGGAGGAGTTGGGTTGGCTGAGATGAGAGAAAGGGAGAAGGGGACATGCACAAAGGCCCCGCACATGTGGGCCACGTGCAGGCACTTCAGCCCCCTTACAGAAGATACAAGAAGATACAAGATACATAGGGTCCCGTTTGGCACCCTTCGGGTACGGAACCCTAAAAAACCGACTTCATGACCTAGGTATCACTTAGTCCTCCCCGCTTGATATAAAAATGGCATCTCTAAACCCGAAAACGAGCATACGAAATCTGTTTCACATTACATAATATAAACGAATAATTAATACTATCCTAACAGGCCGACTTTATCTCGTGACAATGACTATATACAATGAAAAAGCTGGATGTATAATGTCATACAGATAAAAACAAATTAAACTTCACAATTTTTCATGTAGAAACCTAACTACAGAACCGATTCCTGATTTTCAAAAAATGGGACAAAACTATTGGGCTTCCCTTTCGAACAAAGAAAGAATTTTTGAATTCGGTTCCTTAATAGTACCAGTTTCGATGTAACAAACATTCAAAATAATAATGATGATAAAAAAAAATATACAACCGAATTGATAACCCCCTCCTTTATTGAAGTCGAAATTATCAAGTGAGGATCCAGCCCACAGCCTTACATGATTCTTGCATACCAAATGTGACAAAAGCGACACTTTATTTGATCAGCACTGTGTACTAAGTCATGAGAAATTGAAAAATATGCCTACATACCCACACCCAGCAATAGGGAGCAAAATTGTCATACTGAAATCTCATTATTAGTGGCAGTGGCACCGTAATCTCATTATTAGTGGCAGTGGCACCGTAATCTCATTATTAGTGGCAGTGGCACCGTAATCTCATTATTAGTGGCAGTGGCACCGTAATCTATTTGTCTTCGCACATTCGCGGTGCCAACATTATGGATTAAATGGTCTCAATACAAGATCTGTTGCTCAAGGAAAATTTGAAACTACAAAAGTAAATAACTACGTCGGTGGTAGAATGCTTACAAGACAGATTCATGCCATCTCATATTAGACTTGAGAGAAACAAATTTTCAGTCATGTTTAAAACATACCTTCTAGATAGTATACTAAGAACCAAATAATTCAAAATGATCAATGTATTTTTATCATTATAAAAACATTAAAAAATAAAAGTTACTTTGCATAGAAATTATATTCGACCTTTCTGTATCAACAACTCAACAACTTGTTCCTACTTAGCTTTGTATAGCTTATCAGATAAGTAGTTAATTTAAGTTGATTAAGAAGTGCGACTCCCGACCCACAGACAAACCATATCTACTACCATTTGGTGGTGTCTAATCTTTTCTATTCCATTCTAAATATAAAGTCACAGCTAAACTAACTAAATTGACTAAACTTCATTCACATCAAAGCGCTAACACCTAGGTCGCACTTAGCGCTAACACCTAGGTCGCACTTAGCAACAGCTCTATTTCTCATTTCATAGAGTAACTCAAATCCGTTTAAACGAAATAACACCTTAAGCCGAAACACCTAAGTTGGATATCACAGGCGGCGGGTAGCTCCTGTGATATGGATAGAGAATTGACAGAATGAATGACGTCACAGAAGTATGATGATCTCTTATTAGAGATAAGCTCGCCTTTGTACATGTTTTTTTCATTATTAAGTGACTGTATTCTGTTTTTTTGTGCAATAAAGTATAAAGTAAGTAAGTAAGTAAGATGAAGCGAAATGTGCTTAAGGGCGCTGACTCAGCAAATGTTGGTGGAAGATATACCTGGGCAAGAAATGATAGAAATAAATGATGGGAATTAAAGTGACATATTTTGCGAACTACTGCGTGTTCTTATAGACAAACAATAAAGACTTTAGACTTTATACTTCATACTTTATTGCACAGAAAACATAATACAGACACTTAATATTGGAAAAAAACATATGTATAAAGACTTCAAGAAAGAAACGCATTATATAGAGGAATGTACTTTCGATGGCACCATCGAGAAAGAAAGATTATCGAGAAGCACTTTGTGACAGATTGTTACGTATCCATAGGGCTTATCGAGAAAATTTGGGAGAGGGCCTTATTATATCATCAATTTTGTCATAGGTCTATGTTTACGGATCTTCTTCTTCTTCTTTTTATTAATGGCGTCCTAACCTCTTTTGCCAGTGTCAAGTGGTCAGGTTCTCATTTGAGAACCTGGAAATTATAATGTCTTGAGATGATTTGATGACTATGATGATGATGATTTGTCGCTCGTTAGCACTACCCGGGAAGGACGTGAAGGGCTGTGGGTTCCAATGTTTGGATCGAAATCTCTTTTCATTAAAGTACAACAGGCCTTTTAAAAAAAGGAGGAAAATTAAATTCACGCGTGACATTTGGCTAATACTTAACTTTAAACAATCGGACGATCATGTCGTCGTGTGACCGATGTCAATAAGGACAGGGCCTGATACCCCATAAACCTACACATAGTAACTGAATCGACTTGAAATAGACAATAGATGATTGTGCTTAGAGAAACAAAGGCGCCACGGTCTATGGAATGTGGGTTTATAGAACAGTAATAACGTGAGATATTACTATCAAACGTAAGTGTGTAATCTGGTGTGTCATAGAGTGAGTTTTGCATTGTTTTAGAAGGTGATTGATAGGTTTGCTTATAAATGTAGCCCATTAATGTCCCCACCGAGGGGCACAGACCTTTACCCGGATCCGAGTAAGATTGAGCCATACTCCACCACGCTGGCTCAGTGCGGGTTGGTGGAGGGGTTTTACGACTACTACTTACATACTACGAAGTGATAGTAGATAGGTTTGCTTAGAACATTCTAACTTATTACTCACTTAGCTTGTACATGTGTTTTATTTTAATTTAACTGTTTAAAAAATATTGTGTGCAGTAAATAATTTTGAAATGATAAAACTATTAAAGATTTATGGTCGTATAACGCAATCCATTTATTTAATTGTTTTATGAATGAAGTTCATACTTCGCAGGCACAAGCAGAAGCAGGCCTTCTCCACCCAAAGGTGGTAATTAATCATTGAACTGTTCAGTTTCTAGATTCTATCCTATATTTAGTCTTCTATTCATATTATTTCATTCTAAGTCTTACAAAGGACCTAGTTTTCATTGTGAACACATTCATCAGGAGCCTTACCATGATCAAACTGAGAATTCTTTAGACAAAGGACAAAACGATTTCCATTTCATTATGAAATAGTATATATATCTTCTGAAAACCGAAACCTTGGTTTACATTTATTTTTATGAGCATCTCGTTATAGAAATAATACAGAAAACAATATCAATAACATTATAATGAAAGAACATTACTTGAATATTCTTTTACCAATTTATTCGGTCCCAGTTTTATACATTAATTGCATTCCGATCCGAGAAATATCTCGTAAATATCGTTTATAAAAGACGTTGAAAATAATTTTATAAATATCATTTAGGGTTCCGTACACGAAGGGTGCTAATGGGACCCTATCACTAAGCCAGCGTAAGAAAGCGGGTGTGCAACCTGTACAACATCGTGAGCTCTAGATATGCAATACCTACTCCAGTTATAACATAAACATAAACATAAACATTTACATACAGGCATTGCTTCTGGCCCCACACTAGGATACCCTATGTTGTGGGAACGAGAAACATGTAAACATCTAAAAATTGTTTTGTTTTGTCCCCAGCCGGAAATCGAACCCGGGACCTCTCGCATGGTAAGCAGATGCGCAACCGCTGCGCCACAGAGAGCGTCAACAGTAAAACAATATTCCTTAAATAAACATTATCACGATTAACAAATCCCGTAGCAAATAAACGGTCAAGTGCGAGTAGCACTCGTGCACCAAGGGTTCCGATCACACTTAGAGAGCGTAACATTTGTAACTAGGTCTCCACTTAAAAATCTAAAGTATGATATCATCCATGTAAACAAAATCAAATATTTTTGTACAAAGACAGAAATTTGCAATTTTTAGATTTTTCCTATATATAGCACTATAAAATTCCTTCGTGCCAAATTTCGTGATTGTAGGCCTACGGAAAGTACCCTATAGGTTTTGGTCCATTGCGATTAATATGAAAATCCATAAATTTTACAGCATAAATGGTTGTACCGTTCGATTGCGCTGACCTAGAAGGGTGATTTTTTCACAGCTATACGCGATTACCAACCTTAACAATTTACGCGTCTACGCGTTTTTGATATAAGAGATATTGACACACAGTCGGACAGACAGACGGACGGATGGACGGACAACAAAGTGATCCTATAAGGGTTCCTTTTTCCTTTTAAGGATCGGAACCCTAAAAACTACACAATCGACAGAACAAAACCGATGTATTTATATTATTGTAGTTTATCTTTTTGCTACGAGAAAAAAACTTCGAGTTTCGAAACCATCATCGTTACACATTACGCATGCACACTTATTTACATAAATCCGCTAATAACGCTGTGGGTGAAGTTAAAATGAGGATGTTCAAAGTCAAAGTTGCCCGAAGTCGGAAGTGACGGCGTAAATACTTTGAAACAAATGCTTTTAATTTTGACTTTGGAACAATAAAGTTTTGTAAATATTTTCCTTGAGATATTCATAAAATAAACTCGGATGAAATCACTGTTTAATGTTAATTCAGTTCGGTGCAGAAAGTAGAAAGACATAGTACCTAGTTATTTTAAATATAATAAGTACATAAATAACCACATATAAATAACCAGGTAATAATTAAGTATTATGTTTGTAGTAAGCAGGTCATACATTTTGATTAAAATCGGTAGACACTAAGATTATTATTTTTTGGATTCTAAACGGTGTAAAAAACTTGGGTTTTGTAGACAAGCTCATTTGTTTTCGAAAGTTTTGAAACTTTGTAGTATGAATTACGTAGGTAGTATTAGCTACAAGCTATTTTCTTCCCTATTTCCTTTGTGTTATCTTCCTTTCGAATCACCTGCACGTAAACTTGAGTTCAAGTCTAATTGTGACAGCTGATTAATTTCACGTCACAAAACATGAAATATGGACAAAAATCTTACCTTCATCCAATCCATAGAATCCCGAACCATTCCCTTTCACAATGATATTGTACGTTTGGTGGTCAGAAAACAACGTAACACTATCCACTTTTTACATTTCAATATTCACAGGGTCACACAAATATCCAACAAATTGTACCGACATATTTACAAAAATCCTTTACGATTACTGTGAAAATTCGTAACACTTCGATAGTCAGACGCGAGCTACGACAAAGCGTTACGATAAAGCACTGGCGTAGCGCAACGACGTGCTACGGAAGCCGGGTGCTGCGTCTCTCTCTGTCTCGTGTGAAGTGCTAGGGTTGTCTCGTTCGCTAAATAGGGTATCTCAGATGTATGGGGATGTATTGGAGTATTTGCAGAAAGCTTCAACTGAGGCTTTGCCATTTCAGCGTTCAGGATTTTCTATTGTTGTCCGCGATGCGTTGTTTGCTGATGGTTTCAGGATGCGATGATTTATGCAATACGTAGGGAGTAGGCTTCGGTCGCGTTATTTGGGAATTACGCGGAAAAGTGGGTAATCAATTATGCATGGGTGGAATTTGATTAACTTTCCATGCTATGGATGTCTCAGACTTTTCCATGCTTTTACCATTTTTTCGCTTGGGAAACACAGCCTTGACCGCAACACTATAGTGGTCTTTAGTTATGCAAGCATTTAGGTTTAAAGAACTTTATTCTCATAAGAATTTACATTCGCTTAAAATGAGATATGCTTAAAAATATATAGGTAGATTAATTTACAGTACTCGTTGCGACGTGTAGCTTCAACTTATTTTTGAAAGTGTTTATACTTTCGCAAATCTTTACACTATTCGGTAATTTGTTAAACATCTGTGCTCCCTCAAATACTGTCTTTATTCCATAATTAGTCCTAGGTCTAGTTAGTTTAAGTTTGATTTTGTTACGACGATTTCTGGTAGGATAGGTGTAATTCTATGTTAGATTTTATGCCATTCGTAGTAATTTTTCGTATTAAAATACATGTGTTATATTTATATAGATGGTTAATGTTAAATAGTTTAGTTTTGTCGTACATTTAAAACGCACATCAATAATACTCAAGTCCGAGCGATTTGTGTTTTGCTAAAGGCTGTTTTTGCCTAGGGCGGCGTCTTAATCCATTATTATGTATGTAACAGACTTTACTTAACCGAAATCAGATCATTAGTTGTTAACGCCTAGCATCTGTGTGCGTCCGAAACACGCACCCACACATACGCTTTCCAGCGTGTGACGTAGCATAGACAATATAGACTTCGCTGTCCATCGGTCTGTCGTCTGTCTGTCACCAGGCTGTATCTCAAAAACCGTGGTAGCTAGACAGTTGAAATTTTCACAGATGATGTATTTCTATTGCTGCTTTAACAACAAATACTAAAAACACAATAAATTTAATATTAAGGGGGGCTCGCATACAACTAACGTGATTTTTTGCGGTTTTTTATAGATAATGTTACGGAACTCTTCGTGCGCGAGTCCGACTCGCACTTGGGACGGTTATTCGTTTTTGTTTTTATCACAACACAATGTACAAGGTTGTTGCCACGTTTTGTAAACTTGACCATGACACGTTTTTTGGCCAAAAACGAAGAGATGGTCATTAATTCCCTTAATTGTGACAGTTACTGCCGGTCCATTGTTTTTGCCATCGCGGTTTTAAATTTCACACTTTTAGAGGAAAAAATACTTTGAGCTTCTCATCATAGGAGTTGAGTTGGCTGGTGGTTTTAAAGGGACTAGTTAAAGGTTAACTAGTGTGGGGATCAGATCAAAAAACCAGCATATAAATTTAAATGTTCTAAAAAGCCTTTTTTGATCTTGGAGCTGTAAAAAAGAGCGGCTTTACGACTGAGCCCGGGTCTCTTAAGAGACGGATAAACAGTCAGATAACCTTTTTGGACTCATTTTGTACGTGTGAAATGTCAAAAGCCCCAGATAAACAGACAGATAAACGCTATCTGAGGAATGAGAGAACGGCACTGAGAAGAAGAAGTACCAGACTTCGACGAGTTAGATATACAGGGTGAAATTTAATTAGCTGACCATATTTCGGGGAATGATAGTACCCATCATTGTGAACAACTTTCCCTATAAACATATGGTCGCAAACGAAAAAAAATTTTGGGTCTCCCATAGTAACTTGAAATCAGCTGATCGGGGCAATGTACTGGGGGACGAAAAATGTTTTTCATTAATTTGTGACCATATGTTTCATAGGGAAAGTTGTTCACAATGATGGGTACTATCATTCCTCAAAATATGGTCAGCTAATTTAATTTCACCCTGTAGAACCGTGTCCACCATTCTTACCTCGCGCATTGTCACGGAAAAATATTATCAATATCAGATCTATAGCAATTCATAGACAGCAACCGAAATCCGTTGCCTCCCTATATTGCGTGTCGGTAAATGTACGTCCAACTTTAATGTTCTAAACAGTCACTGTAATCAGAATTCGCGGCACAGTCTGTAACCGAAACGCACAACTTCCGGTGCCATTAGCCCGTGGGTCGTAATTCAACTTTCCTCCCCCTCTGGCAGGTTTATACACCAAGTTGGGTGTAATTTCTGTTATGATTTATGCGAGAATTTGTCGTCACGACGTTTAATGTGACGCACGAGTCTTGTTATGAAAGTTCGAAAAAAAATAATGCGCGTATTAGATCCTGAAGAGTCATAGAACACTTCCTATGTCTTTCCTGACAGGTATCTTTATTATAAGTAGATCTATATGTATAAGTATTCTATCCTATTTTTTTTCTCTACTTTCTACTCAAGTCTAAGGAAATACACCGAGGAGAGACGTACTGACTCAGTCCATCGTCCCTCTTTGGATTTCTGTGCGCTGAGATGGTAAGGACTTTTTGTCATCTGTTTTGTATCCGAAGGGTGCCAAACGGTACCCTATTACTAGCCTCCGCAATCCGTCCGTCTGTCCGTCTGTCCGTCAGCGGGTTCTATTTGAAGAACCGAAACAAGTAGATTATTTCAATTGCCACTATAACAACATAAGTACGTGTTTTTGTTCTATTTATTATACGATGGCACGGAACTCTTCGTGTTGGATTCCGACCTGCACTAGACTGATTTATTTGATATATCACTTTCAAGTATGATTCAAATGTTATAGCGAAAGCTGTGAAGTGAAGCATATGTTCAAAATGACGACGATCCCGGGTTCGAATCCTGGCTGGGCACAAAAAAAAACCCTGTTCTTGGACATTTACATGTTTGTGATTTCGCTGTTTCTGGTTCCCACGACACAGTGTGGGGCCAGAAGCAATGTAGGTATTTGCCTGTATGTATAAATGTTTATGTATGTTTAAAATGCTCCGCTACCGCTCTGCTCATTATAGTGTGCCTTCTATTGTATTCTAACGAGCGCGAGCGAAGCGTTTCGTCAATCTGAGACCGATTCCAAGAAACTCAACTTCATTAATCATGCGATTAGTTCACAAGGTCGGGTAGGTAATAAGTAGTATCGATTCGGTAAATGGAAAATGCCATGTGAATTCGTAATAGGCTTGCCGGTAGCTGAAACTGTTCTGAGAGCTACATGTGCGATTCCATGAATTGTGAGGTTATGAGAGAACTGGATAATACTGTTACCTGAAGAGCCTACATGACGATAGACTGTTAAAACATAGATATTTGACAAGTTTTATTCCACCTTAGTTTCAATATACAGAGTATGTAGAGTATTGAATATTCGGCTACAGCCACCTAGTATGGGGAAAGGCGTGACGCTATATTATTTTGTTCCAACATTACTTCAATTCTGTAAAATTCGAGCAACAACTCGCATCTCCCTTCGCTATCTACATCCCAACGTGCAGATCTAACATCAGCGCCAATGCCCCCATACTTCGCATGTGTCGCCGATACAATGAAGTTTCGACCAGCAAAGATGACTTTCCTGACATCTATCACGTCTCGTTGCCTAACTTTAAACATTATGCGCAAAGTTATCAAACAGGCTAATGATTTTTAAGATATTTTCTTGTTATTAAGTGATTTCATTTTATCTATTTGTAAGTAATCCATTCGCTGATAGCACCTTTGTTTACTCTCTATAGTTAATAATACCATGTTGTGTGCACATACTTTTGGCGCTGGAGACAGCCTCTTTCATATGTTCTGTTGTTATTTTAATATTTAATTTGAACTGCTGTTTGTGTACCATATATAATAAATAAATAAATATCACTCTCACTTCACATTTGTTTGACACTTGAGTTCGAGTTCGAAGTGAGCGTCGAAGTAACTTTTACCGATGCCAGTTTTTACGTCATCTCATACTATATCTGCCAAAATCTCATTCGTATATTTCGTATATATTTATTGCACATAGAGGAAAAAACACAGAAAATACAGAGAAGTAATTTACAAAGGCAAGCTTGTCTCTAAAAAGAGATCTCTTCCAGCAAACCACGGATGGACAGAAAAAAAATACAGAACAGGCATTAGGCAGGCCTATGTGCTCAAGTAAGTGAAAAATAAAACATAAATAAATAATAATATTACTACCATTCTAACTCGCTGCCACGATCGCAAGTGTAGCGCTAGTGAAAATTCGAATTATAAACCAAATTTTAAGAATACCAACCAAGAAACTCACGGCTGATTCAGATTCGAACTCTAGTGAGGTTTACAGAATCAGACGGATAATATGGCCCGACGAAATGGAAAGCAGGACAATGTATAATGATGAAATACTTACAAATTACAATAACAAAATCTAAAGTCAAAGGCAACTTCGATACAAATACAATCGCAAATGGACATAGATAGGTGCAGTAGCAGACTACCATCTTTAGACGGATGACATCATCGCCATAAAATGTTCATTTCTTGAAAAAGGGCATGGTATTTTCTTCGAAGATGACCTTCTTCACTGTAATGTAGAGGCATGATGGCCGATGAAGAGATACTTATTTTTATATTTCTGTATTACTAACTTAACTTAACTATTTTTATACTTTCTATATTTCGCCCTGAGTTACGTACGTATAAGATAGTATTTGTTTTTTTTACAACCTTGAACAATGAAACGTTAGAAAACACCTGAAAAAAATACTCTTCAATTAAGTGTCAAAAGGCCTCAGATGTTTCTAATAAAAAATAACACCTAATTGGACTCGCTGTATATTTTTTCATTATTGTATTGTCGAAACAATATATCTGTGTAAGGAAGGTAATAAAGTTTTATTGTTATTGCGTTTGGGTTCGTTTTATTTTATGATGGTAGCTAATAAAATTTGAAAGCATTAGTCAAACAGTATGAAAAATTTGTACCTTTTTATAAAAACAAACGCGAAGTTATATATTTTTACGTGGACTATGGTACAACGCTTTTCTGTCACTGAGACGAGTTCAAATCCAGCTGCTGATATAAAAGTAATTTAAATGATTAAATGTATATTATACGAGCTGAGGGACCACAACAAGAACTGGTGGGAATCGGCCCAGGAGCGCGATGCATGGAAACGGGGAAGAGAGGCCTTTGCTCAGCTGTGGGATGCTATAGGCTAATAATAATAATAATAATAATGTATATTACCTATTTATATCGTTACTATGGGCAGCTTCAAATTAAAGTGTCTAGTTTAAACAAGCTTTAACACCCCCCTTCCCACCTTTTAAGTTCAGCCTTCTCGTTGAATCCCTCATTAGACGTTTGGCGTCGCTTTGCAACTTCATAGGTCAAGTCAGGTCAAGTAGTTTTTAAGTTTCATACAAACTCTCAGCATCACCCTTTCCCCGCCCATTTCACAAAAACTCTTCCTAGTGCCACCCTACGCTATAACTAGGAACCTCTGTAAAATGTTTCATGGTTTTAGGTCCAGCGGTTTAGACAGGTGTCACTGTCTATACTGCCATAGCATTTTACTATATGAATATGAATGAAATGAATGAAATGAGAATAGGAATATAACATCATAGCGTCACGTCTTTTCCCGTACGGGTGGCAGAGGCACAACTCTGCCCACTTTTAGCCAAATATTCGGTACTCCATTTTTCGTGACAGGGGGGCTTGCTCATCTATGGAATAATGAAGGTTTTTCTCATGACGAATATGAGTATATTTTTTTTTAATAAAAGAGTTGAGTCAGATTGAGTCTTCACTTCAAGAAGTATACCTATACAGCCTTTTCTTGCCCAATTCTGTTTGTCACTGTAACAGTGTAGGTAGGGTAGAACAGTGTAGGTAGGGTAGAACTTTTAGTTAACAGTTCATTTCGATAAATAATGTGCTCCTTTTTCTTTACGATCGGGCGTCCATTTTCCTTCGTAAAGAGTAATTTCACGGACTCCAGAGGATCCCTTGTAATGAAACTTCGATGGATGTTCGAACATAGAAAGTAGATTTAATTAGACATAGACATAGACATCATTTATTGATAATATCTATTAATTACACGTCATGGATCATTGATAATAATAATTGAAAAAATAATTAAAATAATAATGACATTAAACTAATTTACACACAGTAAATTCGATAAGTTAAAAATGACAGAAATAAAAAATATTCAATCAAATCGTAAATAATAATGTCATAGTAATAAAATTCTAAATAATAATGTCAAATTATGTGACTAGTTAACTAGTTACATGCCTAATGCTATAAACTCGTCATAGCTGTACAGGGACTTCTCAATAAGCCATGTTCTTAATTTAGATTTAAAGAACACAGATTAATATGATCTTTTATACGAGTAAGATTTAGCCATATTCCAACTCGCTGCTGTCTCAGTGCGGGTTGGTGGAGGGGTGTCATGCTACGACTGTCAGAACTCTGTTTCGAAAGTAATAAAGAGTTGCTAAGCAATAATCCTTTTAGACCTAGTTGAATCTATTTAGAAAACAGACGCAAAATAATTTTGAAAGTTTACATAATTAACAGACATGTAAGACTATAAACTGCCCCAACGTCAACTGCCATGAGCTTTTAAACCATTCTGTTGTGTTCTATTACAGTACCAAGGTATATTCTATGGTCTAAGGCCAACAACTTCCTGCAGTAAATAACGCTAATCAATTGGACCTGTCCTCCTATCGCGCGTACTATCACAACCAAGTTAACTTACCCCAGAGAACTACGATTATAGTCTCAATGACTCTCGAAATACGTGCGGCACAAACTCCAAAGTGTGTAAATAGTGGTTCTTTTAGATATCCAAACCGACCGGAAGAGTTCCGGAGAATTTATTTGAAGTTACTATTTTAGAATCACTTGGTTTTAGACGCGTTTATATAGTCTTCAAACGATATTCTGGCGCATTAGTTGACGTTATAGGAGGGCGCCTGTTCTACGCAACTTAATGCAAGGAACCTGTAAAAAAACATCAGTTGGAAAGCTGTACCTACTTTTTGTTTTTATTGGAGAGCTCTGTGAACTAGTGGTTTCATGAGTTTAGTCTGCTTCTAAGGCTGGATTTTACCAACGAAAGAGTAACTTTTGCTCGAGAGTATCTTCTACTTTTTCATACACTAGTGACACCCAGATCAGATCACCTCATTTTGAACTGTCATTGTGATACAAGTTATCCCCGGGATAGTTATCTCGTATAACTTTTTGTTGGTGAAATCCAACCTAAATGGTGTAACAGAAAGGTTTTATCATATTTATATTTAGGAGGTTTTTAGGGATATCATTCAGAACAACTTTCACTATGAACTGATTTGATCAGAGCAAATTTATTCTTCATTTTTAGGGTTCCGTACCCGAAGGGTGCCAAACGGGACCCTATTACTGAGACTTCGCTGTCCGTCTGTCCGTCCGTCCGTCCGTCCGTCCGTCCGTCCGTCTGTCACCAGGCTGTATCTCATGAACCGTGGTAGCTAGACAGTTGAAATTTTTACAGATGATGTATTTCTGTTGCCGCTATAACAACAAATACTAAAAATCAAAAGAAATTTAATATTAAGGGGGGCTCCCATACAACAAACGTGATTTTTTTGCTCATTTTTGCTCGATATTGATAATGGTAGCAGGTAGACGCTTAAAATGTTCACAATATATTGAGTATATTATTTACTTAAAAAATTAATAATTAAATTAAAATTAAATTAATATTTAGGGTGGGCTCCCATACATTTTTTTTTGCGGTTTTTTATAGATAATGGCACGGAACCCTTCGTGCGCGAGTCCGACTCGCACTTGGCCGGTTATTCCATACGTTTTGCGCCAGGCGAGCAGCTGAGCTGGTGAAAGTTGTTCAGAATGATGGATCTAACAACCTCCTAAAGTATCACTTCTGTTGCCCTCATTTATTTTCCATCAATCGATGAGCCCCCACATTAACCCACTGCCGGGTAAGCCTCATTACGTGACATCTACTGAGTCTCCGGCATTCACTGCCTAGCGAAAATAAACTTTATATAATTGAAACAAAAAGTAAACTTTAGAAAAAACCGACTTCCACAAACCCTATTTGATTAGATTGAGTTTAATACTAACTGTAACCCCTTATCCCCCCCCCCCCCCTTGGGGAATTAATTTTGTCAAATCCTATATCAGTGCTACCCCACGCGACTAAGGAACCCCTGTACAAAGTTTCATGGCTCTAGGTCCACCGGTTTAGGCTATGCGTTGCCTTCCCGTCAGCCACGCATTGTATTTGTACCTAGTATTGAGCAGATCTGGTGGCCATATGTGGTCTTCATCAGCAGTTCCGCATCACAATATTATGCTATGTCTAAAATCACTATAGGTCTGCCTATAATATTTGAAGAGTTCTCTCGATTCTCCAGGATCCCATCACCAGATCCTGACCTGGTGTCAATGGGACCACCCTTGAGGTATTACCTATACGCCGAAAAAAGATTTGTTCAAATCGGTTAATTATGGCGGAGTTATCGCGTAACAAACATAGAAAAAAAAACATACGGGGCGAATTGAGAACCTCCTCCTTTTTTTGAAGTCGGTTGAAAAACACAAATGTTATAATTGAAAAAATTATATGTGTAATATTGTAATTGGTAGTAGACTTCACTGCGATGATTCTGAGACATATTTGATTAAAATTGGTTCTGGGTGGTTCGAAAAATATCAGAATAATAAGGAAACGAGTGATTTTTTTGTTGGGGTAAGCCTTTTGTATCATTCATGAGTTTAGCAAAGGACATTGGGAACATTTTCATGGAAAAATTACCCACGGTGGTGTACAGATATAAATTATAGCTTATTAATATTATACAACCTGAGACATCTACTTATTATGAACTAAAGCGCATAATTGTGGGTAATGGGAATCTTGGGATATAACAACCAGTTCGTACAAACGTATCAGAATATACTAGTTGAGCTTTCCAAATTCATAATAAAAACGTAATTTTTTCAACATTCCAAAGAGATACGAATTCATTGGTGACCGCAAAAATTCATGTGTTTGGGTCATTTACTATGGAAAAATTACAACAAAATTGATCACATAAACGTAATTTTTTCAGCATTCCCATGAGATAGGAAAGAGATTTCCACTGTTTTTAATGACGTTATATTTTATCTAACAACTACTATAGGTTTTATTCGTGTACGCAAAATTCAGTTTTTGTGTCAGAAACTTCCCAATGTCATTTAAATATTAGGGAATATTAGGCTTTGATCATCTAAATTGCTTGAATATACCTAATAACGTTTCATTACGCCCCATGTACTCAGGCACCATGGATCACAAAAAACAGTGGAACTGTCAAGTAGGCGTGGCGAGTGTGCCATCATTAAGCGTCGTTGACCATAAATTGCCGTAGTCCGTCTCAGTGATTTGTGCGTGACAGTTGTGCAAATCTCAAAATCGAGAAATTGAAAAAAGCGGTAGAGATGCCTTAATGCTCCATTTTTAAATAAAAAAAAATGCTAGCCGCACCAAAAATATCACGCACGGTGGCATTTCGTACCATCGGTAAGTAAATAACAAACATGTTCAATGTAAAGTGAACAGTATCAGTCAGCTATAAGGCTTAAAAGACATTAACGGGCAGTGGTTTATAAACTTATTTTTAGGGAAATGTGCCAATCATGTTCAAGATTCCTTTATAATTTACGATTGGATAGTGTGAGTGTTGGCGATATCGTTTCTGATAGTAATCGAGGCGTATGCGGCTTCCACTGTTTTTGTGTTCCGTGTCAGGCATTCGGCGGCTCGTAATTTTGAACAAGATCGTTAAGTTATACAAAAGAGACGTAATTGAAGGAAATTGTTGAATTATTGATGATGAAATTTACTAATTGGTAGGAAAATTTAATTTCTCGTTACTTCGGAATCGCTTATGACTTCTCAACCTCGTTTAGCCATTGTTTCAATACTCAGTTTTGCGTTACAGGGGTAGCCCTTTGCAGCGCTATGGAGATTTTGAGGACCTCTGTGGCGGTGCAGCTGCTGTGGCTCTGCCAACATGCGAGAGGTCCCGGGTTCGATTCCCGGCTGTGGATAATGAAAACAAAAAAATATCACCAGGTCTTTGATGTTTACATGTTTGTGATGTCTCTGTTTCTAGTTCTCACGACACAGGGTATCCTAGTGTGGGGCCATAAGCAATGTTTGTGCCTGTACGTAAACAAAAACAAAAAATAAAACAATCAGCCCACAGTTACACACTGCTGGATATAAGCCTGTTCTACCCAAACAAAATACTTATTTATTACGCAGTATCGGCACAATCCGCTGAAAAGAAAAAAAAAACAAAAAATACTTTCACTAAGTTTTGCATTGTACAATACACATAAAATTTTCCGATAAAAACTTTTAAATCCTTGTTTATACCTGCTGCTCGCAAATTAATTACCGACTCATACAGCTGGAATGAACATAACAGTTGCCTGCCCACCCCGATGGCGTCGAGTCGTCATGATATTAAATTAATTCTCGACTAACTTAAACATTATCCAACAGTGGACCAGAAATAGTGAGGTCACAATTATGTATAAACAGTGTGTGGCCTAGAATTAATAAAAATTGGTCAAGTGCGGGTCGGCCTCGAAGGTCTGTGCCTAAAACGGCAATACCTTCAATCTCGTCGTCAGTCGTCTCTTGCTATTAAAAAATGTCAGGCGCTATTGTATTGAAATTGACTTAATACCTAATATTTAATTCTAAAAACGCTTTTTTCGTGTATTTCAGTATTTGATGTTGTTGCGGCAATAGAAATACACATTCAGTAAAACATTTCAACTCTCTAGCTATTACGGTTCGTGCTGAAGAGCCCTCTGACAGACAGACGGACGGATGGACAGACGGACAGCGGAGCCTTAGTAATAGGGGTCCCGTTTGGCACCCTTCGGGTATGGAACTCTTGCTATTAAAAAATGTCAGGCGCTATTGTATTGAAATTGACTTTGACTTAATACCTAATATTTAATTCTAAAAACGCTTTTTTCGTGTATTTCAGTATTTGATGTTGTTGCGGCAATAGAAATACACATTCTGTAAAACATTTCAACTCTCTAGCTATTACGGTTCGTGCTGAAGGGCCCTCTGACAGACAGACGGACGGATGGACAGACGGACAGCGGAGCCTTAGTAATAGGGGTCCCGTTTGGCACCCTTCGGGTATGGAACCCTAAAAACGGAGGCTTTATGGGTCATTATTACCACCAAACTTATTAAAATCAAAACATTACCTGTTTATTTTTAGGGTTCGGAGAAAGAAAGGAAGAAAGGAAAGAAAGGCGAATAACGAAACTTCGTTATCCGTCTGTCTGTCTTGGATAACGAAGTGTCGTTATCCGTCTGTCTATCTGTTTGTCCGTCTGTCAAGACCTTTTTTAGCGGGAGCGCATGGAGGTTATGCATATGCATTTTCATAGTAAACGCAATGGACTCAAAACCTATAGGATCCCGTTGACTTTGAATCATGAAATTCGACACATAGCAAGGTCTCAAATAAAGGAAAACTTGAATGTCTTTCTGCAAACATATGTAATTTGGTTTACATGGATGACATCATACCTTTATATTTTTATGTAGCCAGCTAATTACACCAGTTGTGAGGTAACAAATCCACAAAAATGTATATGTATGTATATGTATTTTATTAAATTATCCTCTCCATCCTAGGTTTGCTGGAAGAGATCTCTTATTAGAGATAAGCCCGCCTTTGTACATAATTTTTTTAATATTAAGTTTCTGTATTATGTTTTCTGTGCAATAAAGTATAAAGTAAGTAAGTAAAGTAAATGTGTCCGGAACCCTCAGTGCGCGAGACCTACTTGCACTTTACCGTTCATTGACTTGTTTACGTTTTATATATAAAAAAAAAAATTACACTTTTATACAAAAAATCGTTGGTAACACCTCAAAACGGTATCTTACATCGCAATAAAAATCGCACTTCTTACGAAAAAATCCAAGTAAAATTGAGACTGACTTTTAAAAAGGATGCTATCTTTTGCTGTTTGTTCCGCTTTTTTCCGTGGTGAGTTTGAGTTGCATTTATTTATCAGTTATCGTCAAAAGTGGCCATGAAGTAGGCCTTTAGGTATATTTGCTTAACATATTTATATCTATAAGTCTGGTATTTATGTACGTATTGTTAAGTAGTTTATTGTTTTAACTTATTTAATGTTGTGCACTTGGGTCTACCTGTTGTTAAATTATTTCCTGTCCATCCTAGGTTTGCTGGAAGAAATCTCTTAATAGAGATAAGCTCGCCTTTGTCATGTGTTGTCCACTTTCAATTGTAAAATGTGTTATTGTGCAATAAAGTATAAAGTAAGTAAGTAGGGGACATACTCCATCCTCAAACCAGTGCTGATTATTAGGACATAAAACAACTCTTGATAAAGCTTAGGTAAAATAAAACTCACTTAACTGTATCTAATCTAAATCGCTCAAAAGGCTGGAGTAAGGCAGTTCTGTCTGCAATTCGTCCGAAAGCTTTGAAGATTTCTGGACTAGTCAAAGTGTTTGTTAAAGGGCGCGCTTCTGTATAGTGCTAAGTTACTTGAAATCCTCAAGCGACAAAGCGGAACCAGCCGCGGTGATCTGAGCATAATTTAATTCACGACACCCGCGGGAGAACTCGCGGGAAATGGTCCCGTTGTGACAACAGAATTACACCCAAACGAGTTTTGATAAAAGGCGGACGTAACCGACTTTATTAGAAAGCCTAGATGCTAAAACCGCTACTGAATCTTGTGCTATACCAGATTTGCTTATTATAGGGAAATTGTTGTGGACGACCAATAATATAGGGGTTATTTTCCCGTGCAGCCCCAGATTATTTTGACTTACAACCCCCCATGTGACAACATGAACGCCACAAAGGAAAACGTTCTTAAGTGGTCCTCTACAACGATTGCCGATGGTACCTAGGAGAAAGAAAGTAAAATTATAAAAGGCTGTTAGGCACATCATTCTGACCCACATACGTGCATGTATGTAAATGAAACATAATGTGTGGATAAATAAATAAATAAATAAAAAAAAAATACGCGTGTAGCACCGTACACGTGTTAGAAGTAAAACTTCTGTAGCTAGATCATTAAGTGGTACCTATACTATACACCTATACCTACCTATACTAAAAGAGATTTAAATTTCCAATTTTGAGATCCAATCTCTGCTTCAAGTTACTTTTATGTTTCAGACGTCCGATTATTTGAAATTATTTTATACTTGTACTTACTTTTAATACGTCATGTCATTTATTTCCCACCATTCCTTATCTACAATTTGTCGCGCTCGTGGTGATATACTTAACTCATTCAATAGTATCACTACTATTTGCATCTCGCTCAGATTATATACCATCTGACGTCACGTCTTTAAGCCGTCTCGCTCAAATGTATGCATTGCTTTGCTTGTCTCTGTGCCCAGTCCCTTTATTTAATTGATCGAGTACGTATTTTCAACTATTCCAAGTTAATGTGTACCTGCGGGGCTACCATAAGGCTTGCCACTCACCTCAGTCGCGCAGATAAATGACAAAGAAGATGGCTAAATCAATATATGGACGACTGCCCCAGACATGTACAAAGACTTCTCAACAGCCGATAGCATTTAAATATTCATTCATAAATTTAATTTACTGCGTCTGTATTTAGTTTGTAGAACTTGAAGAAAAAAATAATTAAATATAGGTAAATAAGAGTTGTTACTCAATACTCCGTGATTCCAATATGATTCCGTGACCTTTGCCGTCGCTAGAAATAAGCACCATTTTGCAATAACATGCAACATAACGCCATCTAGCCACTCCTCTGGAAACCTCCTGTTTTCAACAGTTTTGCTAGTTGGCAATTGGCAATTATGTTGCATGTTATTTTTAACGATGGCAAAAGTCACTAATCAATGGCGGAATCATAGAGTATGAAGTGACAACTCTTAATTATTTAATCATTTCCTTCAAGTTCTACAAACTAACTAAAGACGCAGTAATTTATGAGAGAATATTTAAATGCTATTAATTGGCTGTTGAGAAGTCTTTGTACATGTCTGGGGCAGTCATTTTGCCAAATTGCCAACTCCTTTCGCGTCTCAATGATGTTTCTCCATAAAATAGCGCGCATTGATTATGATATGACATTAAATTGTGACAAAATGCGTGGCTGGGGTGACTGGCGTGCCTTATGCTACCCCCGCTAACCTATACATACCTACTTTGGTAGGATTTTTTAGGGTTACTTCATCGCGAAGCGATGACGTAACTCTTATTTAATTTTATTCTTGACATTTCCTTAGTCCGCCATACGACATACCTCGATTTTGATATTTTACTTCAACATTATTGACTGGCATGAAGCATTAACTTTAAAATTACAAAAGCTTATTAAAATCAAAATCGTATAATTTCAACAGTTATAACAACAATTCAACTTTAAAATGTATTACAAAAATTACATACAAACAAATAAGCGAAACAATAAGCCATTAAACTTATGGCTCTGTAAGCTGTAGACCTCGCTTTGGCCGTTTACTACAGATAAACATTAAATAGGTAGGTATAACACGTACTTAGTAGCTAAACTGCTAATTTGTGACTTGAACTGCACTATATAATAAAAAGTGGCTTTAGAACAGTTCTAGGTACCTACTTATTGTTTTCAAGAAGTCTTAATGCAGCCATCCATCACATCGGAATTTGCTTGAAAACTAAATATCACATTTGGATGATTCTAAGTGACTTTATGCGATTACTAGCTGCCCGTTGCGCGACTACGCAGCGCGTTTTAGGTACCTATTCCATAGTTACCGGCCACAAAACGATTCGTTCATCATTTTAGAAATCCATATCAACCCGTGTGACATTGATGAAACTCTTTTCTTACAAACTGTATGGATCGCATCGCACAACTGTCAAACATAAGTTCCGGTTCCAACAAAGAGGTTGAACGAAGTAGTTTTTGGTCACGTCACTGGTTTTGGCCATACCGGAAATCAAGAACTCGTGGAAGAATGCTTAAAATAATTTTTATTTGTTAACGTTTCATCAGGTTTTTCTCTCACTAATTAACATTCTTTATTGTACGAATGTATTATTATCTTATCTGATTAGTTAAAAACCGTATTGAAAATAGTTGCGGTTTTAAAAGTCTTCAGCCGACCCTGACGTCACCGATTCCAATTTCCGTTACATTTCTTAGCCACTCGTGATAGCACCCGGCTAGTACCAATTGAAAAGCAAATATATGAATAACCCACAGTTGAGAGGTTAAATAAATTTTACCCCCGTGCCCCAAGAAGTTTTACTTCAAAAATTGTTGTCCTTGTTTATTGAATAAGATAGTATTCTATAATAGGTCTCTGTCTCTGTAATGTAAATATGTAATGATGCTTGCTATTATATGATATTATTAGTTATTATAGTTAGTCAGAAAGCGGTTTTAATAAAGCCCATTAAACCGCTTTGTTGCGGTTATAATATGGCTTAATACTAAAAGGCACGAATTTAATATCATTATGAAAATACGAAAGTTGTATTTCACAGAAAATAATTGTGGTATTTAATTTTAAAACAGTCAGATTGGGATTTTGTTGGTGGAATTGTCAAGTACTACGAGTCAAATTGACGCACGAACCTATCCGTACTCGAGCTCGTCTAAGCTGAAATGACGCGCCCCACTCCTTGGTTTCGTATTTACTTGTCATACAAAACCAAGGAGTGGGGCGCGTCATTTCAGCTTAGACGAGCTCTACCCAAGATAAAAATGCAAAAATACATTATCTCTGATTCACTTAAGTTGTTCAAAAGTACCTTCTTACCTTCACATAGTCGGGGAATCGAAATACGAAATTGTAATAGTAACACTAAGGTGTTAATACGATTATTATATGTCGCAGTTAGTTGGTTAAACCAGACACTTAACTATAAACCGAAGTGGTTTAACTCTCAGAAATAAGGAATTTGAATACAAATGCCGAATACAGTTTGGTAGACCTTGATTTATTGATTGAGACTCACAGTAGAACCTAGGTATACAGTGTAACTAACTAACAGCAGCTTAGTCACTAGTGGTTGTCACCAATGCCAGAAAGCGAATGGCTGGGCACAGCGGGCTTTAGCCCGCTGGTTAATTTCATTCCCCCCATTACGCTCTCGCTTGTGATTGGTCGTTGACAACTCAGTGTCTCGACCAATCACAAAAAGTCAAATAGAAATGCTTTTAATCATGCGACTGTAGATAGAAATTACAATAATTTAACGAGTCAACAAATATTTTAAAAAAACATTAATAGCTATAAATTAAACATTCGTAACAGCTTAGTAGTTAATTTCCTTCCCTCCATTATGCTCTCACTTGTGATTGGTCGTTGACAACTCAGTGTCTCGACCAATCACAAAAAGTCAAATAGAAATACTTTAAATCATGCGACTGTAGAATAGAAATTACAATAATTTAGCGAGTCAACAAATATTTAAAGAAACATTAATAGCTACAAATTAAATATTCGTAACAGCTCGGCCATCCGTTTTCCAACGAGTCCCTCGTTGTTATATGTTTGTTAAACAGTAAGTAGGATAATACATTAATTTATATAATTTGAAATTTGCATTGTGTTATCTATGTTAAACAAATATTTTGTATGTATATACTTTCTGTATTTAACTATAAGTCATCACAGTGATATGAGTGATACATTCTACCATCTAAACAAATACAATTACATAATAATAGAGTCTTCTAATTTATTTATTAATCCATGACCTTGATTAACAGAATGATACTATCCTTTAAGGGTGTCGGTTACCTGACACTTCTAACTTAATATAATATATTGCATCGATAGTATATGGTCCATGACATTGACCAGCAGATATACCTACAGATGCACCACGTGCCGAAATGCGAGGCATCCGTTACCTGATGCCCCGCAACATTTAATCCTATGTGAATGATTGTTTACTGGTCCATGACATTGACCAGTAAATACTTCAGCTGTGGGTAATTTTTGATGATTCATGACATTAATCATCGATACTTAAAATAACGTACACTTACATGACTTTTCTTAAGTGTATATATTACAGTTTCTTTGTTTGACTAATTAATGGTAAACAATTTACATAGCTTTTAAATGCTCGCTTAAGTTAATTTAAATTAGCAATTCCCAACTCAACCATCATTTTCATCAATGAGACTAAATTAATATTTATAGACTTCTCTTTTATTCAGATTCGCTATCATCATGCTCAGGTTCACAATCGGTTGATACGGGTTCGTTGAAACAGATCCATGGAAATATTTTATCAATAGCTACTACAGCTTCGTACTTCTTACTAGACTTTGTGAGAGGTGTATCCTCGACCACGAATCTATCGTTGGGGAGCACCTTTTTAATTTTATAGGGGCCTCTACATTTAGGTTCTAGTTTCTTCGACTGTCCCTCTATTCCTGTCGCGGCTCTTACTACTCGAACCAAGTCACCTTCTTTGAAACGCATTCCTATCTTCCTGTGCCTATCATACCGTTCCTTGTCCTTTTCTTGTTGTGTCCTAATAAGTTCGCCGGCCCTAGCTCTAACATCTTCCAAACTTTCTCCGACCTCAGACGAGACTTCATTTATAACGTCACTCAACAAACCTTCACATGGGTTAGTTAAATTTCGTCCGAAAAGAAGCTCCGCTGGGGACTTTTTAGTGGTGGCATGTACTGTCGTATTAATACCAAGTTGTATGTCTGGCAAATGTTCGTCCCATAACGCATTTGGTCTGTCATGATTCATTGCCCCGAGTGCAGCCAGAATGGTGCGATTGTACCGCTCCACTTGGCCATTTGCTCTGGGTGTGGCAACAGCGTTGAACACATGCTTAATGCCACATGTTTGAGTAAATGTTTTAAACTGCCTGCTAGTAAAACTTGTCCCTTGGTCTGTAATTAAACGGGTCGGCATGCCAAAGTAGCTAAAATGCTCTCTAAATACCCTAATGCTTGTGGCTGATTTAGTATTTCGCACAGCCGTGATGTCAACGAATTTAGTAAAGGCATCTACTATAACCAGGAGGAAAGTATTACCACGCCTAGTGCGAATAAAAGGCCCGAGATGATCCGCATGTATGGTATGGAATGGCATGATAGCTTTAGGGATGGGGTGCAACTCACCGGGCCTGGCACCACCTGGCAGCTTGTGATGTGCACACTGTAGGCAAGCCGAGACGTATTTCTTAACAAATCGTCTCATCTTTGGAAACCAATAGGTGGCCTGTAGGCGTGCCAAAGTTTTGTCAAACCCGAAGTGCCCCACGTCATCATGGTTTGCTTTCAGTAGTTGCCATCTGGTGCCACTGGGCACAACCCAGCGGATAGTATTTTCGTCAATTTTGCGATACACTCGTCCATTTACGAGTTTATAATTTTTGTGTATGTCAATAGCATCTTTACATTTAGGATCGCCTAAAACCTCCGCGATATTTTTAATGTCTTCGTCGGTCTGTTGCACCGTTGCAAGCCAATCGTCGGTACCCACTGAGAGTACCTCCAAGACGTGATCCATGTCTGGACTACCGTCTATTGCACCTCTGCTAAGGGCATCTACGTGTGCCATTCTATCGCCAGGGCGGTACTCTATCGAGCAGTCGTATTCTAAGAACTGCAGCCACCAGCGTGCAATTCGTGGGACCAAGTCACGTTTACTCAACGTGGTACGCAAAGCGTTGCAGTCTGTCACAATCGTGAACCTAATACCAAGTAAGTAATGTCTAAACCTATTCAGTGAGGCAATTATAGCGAGGGTCTCTAACTCGAAAGAGTGCAGCTTTTGCTCATCTAGACTGGTTTGCCTACTATAGTAAGCAATAGGTTTGAACATCTCAGACTTGTCCTGTTGCATTAAAATGCCTGCTACCCCGTACTTGCTCGCGTCGGTGTGGAGTTGGGTTAGTGCATTGGGATCATAAAGACCTATTACGGGTCTCTGTATTAATATCTGTTTTAGTTTCTCGAAAGAGTCCATTTCTTCACTACCCCATCTCCAAGAAGTGTCCTTCTTTAACAAGCTAGTTAAAGGACGTGCTATTAAGGCGAATCCCGCAACAAACCTCCTGAAGAAACTAGCAAGACCTAAAAACCTCCTAACTTCGTGAACATTGGTTGGCGTAGGGAATTTGGATATGGCGTCTGTTTTAAGAGAACCTGGCCTAACGCCCTCTGAGCTGACTTCATAGCCCAGATAATCTATCTTGTCATAAAAGAAATTACATTTTGTCATTTTGAGTGTTAGACCACTTTTTGCCAGCAAACGCAACACCTCGTCCAAGCGCGCCATCCCCTCGTCGAATGACCTTGCGGGAATCAAAATGTCATCCATATACACAAGTGCATAAGACGAAGCAGGTGAGTTGTGGATAATTTTATTCATCGTACGCTGGAATACTGATGGTGCGTTCACTAGGCCAAAGGGCATTCGGTTGTACTCATACTGACCCTGAGGGGTCACAAAGGCAGTTTTGTCTCGAGAGCCTTCGGCTATTGGGATCTGATAGTACCCAGACGCTAAGTCAAGGGTAATGAAGAGAGAGCTACCTGATAACAGGTCTAATTGGTCCTCAATACGAGGGAGAGGGTAGTGCTCTTTTCTGGTCTTACTATTGAGAGCCCGGTAGTCTACACATAATCTCTTCTCCCCCGACTTCTTGTTAACTAACACTATAGGGCTCGCGTATGGACTATTTGACTCTCTTATAATGCCGCTTTCAAGCATTTCATCAATCATACTTTGAACTAGTTGACGTTCGGTGAAGGACAACCGATATGGGCGGTAAACGACAGGGTCGGGGTCATCCAGTTGAATCACCATTTCAGTTTCCGTTGTAAACCCAAGGTCTTTTAAACTACTCGAGAAACAATGTTTGTATTTGCCCAACAAAGTTTTTAATGACCATTTTTGCTCCTTTGTCAAATTTTCTCCACAACTGATTGGTGATTCCTCAATGGAAGACTGTTTGTCAAAATCTAATTTTTGAATTTGTAGGCTCGTAGCTAGTGTATGGCTTCTAGTTATGAGACTATCCTTACTTATAATAAGATCATTGTCACCAATATTTTGAATGAGAACCCTACCGGCACCTTGCGTTAATTGATATTCGCCGGGTAATAAGTAATGTTCGCGACCACTGATTCCACGCACAGTTCCGTTAACGTAAATTTTTCCCGAGAAAGTGTTTCGTGATATAACTGGGACTGCTTTCAATTCACCGCGCCCTATGCAAGTCTCCTCTAGGCACAAAAGCGGGCAACTCAATACTGACTCCTCAATAACCCGCTGAAAAATTACGTCCGATTCGGTTTTTACTATTTTGACTGAAGGTCTTTCGGTGAAAGTGTGACCTAGTAGAACGGGACAGTTGATCAAATAATCATCCACCACTAACACTTCCACGTGATCTTCTACTACGTTCTGCACTCCTATAGTAACGAGAGCTTTGCCTAGCGGACTATATGGCACGTTACCTATTCCTCTTAATAATGGCGCTTCTCCTACCTTCCAGTCTAACCCTAAACGCTGACTTTCACTGAGACGTATCAAAGTACCCTCACTTCCCAAGTCAACGAGACATTCTGAAAATAAACCATTTATTTTAATTGGCATTTTGTACTTGGCACTCGAGTCACCCGTGTTATCTACTTTCAATACTGCTTTTGTGTTATCGTTGGTACTTTGTTTCGTCCCAGGACATTCAGCATCCTTATGTCCTAATAAACTACACTTAGAGCATCGAATCTTCGGTTTTGTGCATCGAAAGAATGCGTGACCGGTTTCTTTACAATTGTAGCAGACTATATTAGATCCGGTGGACCTCTGAGAACTATGACCTACCTGACCTACTTTGTTACCGGTAAACGAGTTATTTTGTGGTCGCTTATCCCTATCTCTACCCTTTTGCTGGTCGTTCGTGAACCTATCTTGACCTACTTTTACAGTCTTCAAAAATTTAAGTAACGATTCTGGTTCCGAAAATTCTGCTCCTTGTGCTCCTAACCTAACACCACGATCCTCGATACCTGCTATTATGCAATCGACTGCACGTTTTCCGGATATCTCACAACGATTTAAAAGGTTCATTTTAGCGTAGAAGTATATCTCCAATGACTCCCCATAGCGTACTTTTTTACTAAGCATTTCCGTTAGTAGGTCAGCATAATTATCCCTAGTCGGGAAAGATTCCCTTAACTTTAATTTCCACTCTGGCCAAGAGAATAGTAGCGACGGCAGACCCTGATACCAGGTTTTAGCCACCCCAGTTAATTTCGGTAAAGCATAGTGAACCACTTGTTTATCGCTCCAACCATAGATCTGTATACATTCGTCAACTTTATGAAGCCACGTATCAATCGTTTGTTCCTTACATAATGGGTCAAAATCAGGAATCACGTTATTTAAGGCGGGAAACCTATCACGTTTGTCTGAATTACTCATACCCTTAAGTACATTAATGAAATTTTCAATAACCAAATTGTCATCTGACTTACGGTCACGACGTGCATCTTCAGGGAAGGGCGTACGCAGACGCGAAGCTCGGTGCCTCGGAGTGCGTGATCGGGTCCTGGAGCGCTGCACCCGGCTATATCTCGTGCTTGTCCGCCTTGAACGGGTTGAGCGGGAACGAGACCGACTATCCGTCAGTCGCGACCTCCTTCCTCTCGACCGCCTGGACCGTGACCGGCAGTAGCGGCTGTTACGTTTTTCTTCAGGTGATCGCGTACGCCTTCGACCACGGCTGCGGCTCCGTGTCGTATCATTGAATCTTAGTGGTGGCGTCAGCGTCACACGAGAGATTCGTTCGGGTCCATCATGTTTTCTTCGAGAACTAGACCTTTGTTCATCCATGTTCTCGAGGCGTTTAGTTTCTTTTCTTCACACGCCGGTTACTTAATGCTTGTCCGATCCTTATGTGGACATTAGGTTGCATATCCCACTTCTGAGATATAAACCGAAGTGGTTTAACTCTCAGAAATAAGGAATTTGAATACAAATGCCGAATACAGTTTGGTAGACCTTGATTTATTGATTGAGACTCACAGTAGAACCTAGGTATACAGTGTAACTAACTAACAGCAGCTTAGTCACTAGTGGTTGTCACCAATGCCAGAAAGCGAATGGCTGGGCACAGCGGGCTTTAGCCCGCTGGTTAATTTCATTCCCCCCATTACGCTCTCGCTTGTGATTGGTCGTTGACAACTCAGTGTCTCGACCAATCACAAAAAGTCAAATAGAAATGCTTTTAATCATGCGACTGTAGATAGAAATTACAATAATTTAACGAGTCAACAAATATTTAAAAAAAACATTAATAGCTATAAATTAAACATTCGTAACAGCTTAGTAGTTAATTTCCTTCCCTCCATTATGCTCTCACTTGTGATTGGTCGTTGACAACTCAGTGTCTCGACCAATCACAAAAAGTCAAATAGAAATACTTTAAATCATGCGACTGTAGAATAGAAATTACAATAATTTAGCGAGTCAACAAATATTTAAAGAAACATTAATAGCTACAAATTAAATATTCGTAACAAATATAATAACGTTAGTTACGGAACCCGACATCCAAGGCTCAGGCCCAGACAACCA